>WBNM01037311.1:0-18249 GCA_013399055.1 Ramphastos sulfuratus
AACACAGGCCTTGCACAAGACATCCACATGCTGAGCCTGTGTACTATGTTGACCACAGGATGCAAAGGGTCCTTAGACTCAGTCGCTCCAAGTTCTTTGTCCTATTTCCCTCAGTTGCTTCTCCCCACAGCAGAGGGATGGAGAGCAGAAAAACATCTCTGGGCAAGCCAGGACACGCATAAGCCTATTTTTGCCTGCTTAGGCCTCCCACGACAACTGTTGAGCAAGTAATGGAAAATTCTGCTTGCAGCTGTAAGTGTAGAACTACTCTGCTGTTACATCAGTACGTTTGCCTTCTACTTGCATCAAGCAGGACTCTCATCTCTCAATCGCCATCACCTTTGGCCATGCAAATTCCCCCATCAGAATGGAACTTTGCCAGCAGCTCTGCTGTGTAGGTGTTTGCAAGGTCAATTGTGATCAATCAGCTGATAGAGCAGGATCAGGCCCATGGTTATGTAGGTGCTTGTGAAGTCACTGCTGGCCTAGTATCTGATAAGACTGGAGCAGGGCTATGGGGTGTGTAGGTTCTTGTGGTGTCACTGGTGCCTGAGTAGCTGCTGGGTTAGGAGCAGAACAAGAGCTTCTGTAGGTGTTTGTGAGATCACTGGTGCCTGAATATATGAAGGGCTGGGAGCAGTCTCGGGGCAGGTTTAAGTGCTATGACATCATCAGTGTCTGAGTGTTGGATAGGCCAGCAGCAGGGCCATCGCTTGTGAATGTCCTGCTGGTGATGTCACCAGTGCTGGAGTAGCTTTTAAGGCAGGAGCAAGCACATGGCTGGTGTGGATGTGCCAGGGCAGAGTGACAGGAAGAAACCACAACTTCCTGCCTGGGGACCGCAGGGGGAGTGCAGGCAGCGCTACAAGTTCATGTGGGCTGTGGTTTGTGCACCTGCAGCTTCAGCTCCTGATGTGCCTGTGGGGAATAACTGCCCCTTGGTGACATGCTGAGAGTCAGGCACAGGGCTGAGCCTCAGGCTGCAGGGCTGCTGACAGGGCAGGTACATGTCCCAGCTGCAGGTCCTGACAGGGACTCCCTGTGGGCCTCTCTGGCAGGGATGGGCCAGCAGCACTCCTGGCATGGAGAATTTGCCCTGGACAAGGACCACTCCCAGCTGCTGCTAGCAGCACAGAGGAAGCTGGAGCAGGGGTAGAGGCTGTTCCCTTCCCATCCTGACACAGACTCCACAGCAGCCCCTGCTCCATGGTTGCCATGGCTCAGGGCAGCTGCACACTTGCCTCTTGGCTTCTTGGATGAGGCCTGTGTAGGAGCTGCTGAGTGCCCCCAGTCCACACAGTGGGGTACAAAAGGTGACAGACCCATTTCCCCTGCACAGCCAGGCTGTCCCAGGACTATCCCCCACCACAGCCACCCTGACACCCACAGCAGGACACATCTGTCCCTCATATATGGTCATGAAGGGCGCTGGAGAAGCTCATTGGAGGGCTGGGTTGTGTCGGAGGGGAGAGAGCTGCCGATAGCATCTGCAAAGTGCTGCTGCTTCGATTGGCTCCTCCTGCAGCTGCACATCTCCTGCAGAGGTGTTTCAGCCTCCCGCAGAGATATTTCAGCCTCCCACCATCTTTCTTTGTGTGAGTTGCCAGGAGCTGTGCCAGCAGGGCAGGAGTCTCAGGATGGGGCCAGAAGGACTCCTGTTTGCTTGGGTTCTATGGCTCAGCCTCTGGGTGCAGCTGTGCAGGGGTAAGTGCTGCTTCCCTTGTCCCATAGCCTGAGGAAGGTGGGCACCAGCATGGCCCTTGGGAAACCACTGGGAATGAGGTTTCTTTGCATGTGCAAAGAAAGGAGAAAAGGAGAAGGTGNCCTAACAAGTGAGTAACCAACCCTCTTTCCTAAAGTTTGTTAATAATTCGCGTTTAAGCTTTAAGCGACAGTTTGTGTCGCAGGACTCTCAAGTTGTATTAATTTCCAAAAATGTTTATAAAATCCATTTAAATTAATTTCATTGGATGTATCTACATTCTGCGACAATAGTTTTACCAACCGCATAGTAGAATCTGTGTGGATTAAATTGTAAATACGTTTGGGAAAAATTTTTTTTGATTAATAAAAATATTTAATATTTTATATCGGCCTCATTACAATTAACTTATAACCCAGATTCAAAAAAACCCCCTACCACGACAGGGCAGGAGTCTCAGGATGGGGCCAGAAGGACTTCTGTTCGCTTGGGTTCTATGGCTCAGCCTCTGGGTGCAGCTGTGCAGGGGTTAAGTGCTGCTTACCTTGTCCCATAGCCTGAGGTCACTGGGCACCAACGTGACCATTGGGAGAACTTTGGGAATGGGGATTCCCTGCATGTGCCTTGAGAAGACAAGGAGAAGGTGCTCCAGTCAACAGAGCTTGTGCCACACCTGTGTCTGCCTGGCTGGGAGAAGGAGTTGTGGGTATAGGGGCACCAGGCTGTACATGGCATGTTGCATAGAGGAGGAGAAGGTTCCCTGTGCAGGGCCAGGCACAGTGTGCAGATGCACCTGGGCAAGGGACATTGAGTTCAGTGGAGGTTGTGCAGGCTGTAGGGTAGGCAACAGCACAGCAGGTCTTGTACTGGGCACACTCAGCCCTTTGCATCCTGTGGGGAGAAGAGGTAACCCTCAATGCTCCAGGGACAACCCAGTAACCTGAGGGCTCCCACACTGCTGCTTGTGACCCACCCTTGGTAGGGGGAACCTCCAGACCCGCAGTTTGGTGCTCAGAACTCTCCTGACCATTCCCATGTCTGTGTTTGAACGGGCTGCAGAGGTGAGGCTGGCGAATGGCTGCAAACGCTGTGCTGGGAGAGTGGAGGTGAGACACCAGGGACAGTGAGAGACTGTTATGATGGTTTGGGAGTTACCCACCCCCACACACAATGAAATCACCCAGACTAGACTCAGATGGCTGGAAGTTAAGGACTGAAGCTATATTTACAGCTTAGCACAATGTACAAGCAGATATAGATACAAAATACAGTTATAGACAAGGTAAAAGTAGCACAGAAACACAAAAATCCCTCCCAAAACAATCGAGTTGCCAGGAGGCTCCCGACCCACACCTCCCCCCTTCCCACTCTTCCCCTCCCTTCAGAAATAACCAGAGTAGTCCTCATATGTCTCACGTGATAAATCTGGAGAGATCTGAGGTGAGATGTCAAAAAGACAACAAGGAGGTTAGAGGAAATAAAGAGTTAGGTCGGGTTAGAGCTAAGGCAGAAGCAACCACAGACTGTCAGAGTGAAGGAGCAGAACAACTGAGAACTGACTGAGCAGTGAGTGTCTGAGCTACACTGTGACTGGTTGCATTTCTCAGCAGAAGGAGGAGTGCTACAGGTGACTGTTGTTGGTTTTCTTTCTTCTCACAGCTAAGGATTTAATATCAGTAAAATATTCCAATTAGCCTGAAATGGGCACAACTGCGTGCGATTACCGCTGGGACATGAGGGATGCTGCAGTGGTTTGTAGGCAGCTGGGATGTGGATATCCTCTGGAAGCGCATTCAAAAGCACACTTTGGGCCAGGATCTGGCCCCATTTGGATGTTTCATGTTGACTGTGATGGCTCTGAGTCTGCCCTGGCTGACTGCAGACACAGGAGAGAGATTCAGAGAATCTGTAACCATGCTTGGGATGCAGGAGTGACCTGTGCAGGTACAGGGACATCCTGTTCCTCTCCCTTGTGGCTGGGATGGGGGAAGGCAGCTGGCTGTGCCCTCAGGGAAACCAGGGGGCACTGGAGAAGGGCCCAGTGTGGCTGGTCACACTGCTGAGCTGGGGCTGTCCTTGCTCCTTTGCCTGAATCCTGAGGAAAGCCTGCTGGGAACTGGCACTGCCTGACCTCCAATGTGGCTCAGTTTACCCCTGGTCAGTGCCAGGGGCTGGCCGTTGGATACCCACTCAGCCCTGCAGTCTGTTGTTTCTCCTCCTGTTCACACAGCAGCTGTCTGGCAGCACTGAGGACTGGGTGTCCCCATGCTGGAAGCACCAAGGGCAGCTCACATGGCCACCTGCAGCCCCAGGGAAGGGTCCAAAGTGGCCAGGAACATTTGGCTATTCCTGTGGCAGACATGAGTGCCCAAAGCAGAGTGGCTGCTAAGAGGAGAGGATGACTGTCCCTGAGCACAAGAGCAGGGTTCCCCATGGCTACATCATCCCTCTTCCAGGGTCACTCCTTGAGAGCCAGACCACAGGGAGAGAAAGCTGTACAGGTAGTTCTGAGCCCAGCCTCTGCCCAGTACTTGCTGCCTGTCCCTGGTGCCTGTCCTTTGGAGGTTAAGAGTGGAGGCTGAGTTCTAGTCTGGGTCATTTTACAAAGTGTGTGGGGGGGGGGGCGGAAACTCCCAAACCATCACACTCCCCAGGTGCAGGACTCTTCACTGATCCTTTTTGACTCTCATCAGGTTCCTCTCTGTCCAGTTCTCAGCCTGCTCAAGTCTCTGCATGGCCTCACAAGGCTCCAGGGGTCTCGGCCAAGCCTCCCAGCTTCACATCGTCACCAAACCTGCTGAGTAGACTCTTTCTTTGCTCTCATCAATAGCATCCATGAAGGTGTTGAGCAGGACCACACCCAGCACTGATCCCTGATTGCTTCAGAGATTTTTCCCAGCTCCTGCTGTCCCATGATTCCATGGCTAAGAGCCAGGCACAGCCACCCCAAGCCTTTCTGACAGAATTCTGAGAGCCAGGCTGAAACCAAAGGTTCATCTCTGACCAAACTGATCCTTCTCTGAAGGCAGCAGAGCTGCCCAGCAGCTAAGCCCCCTGCAGGGCTTCAGGGAACTGTGGTGGCATAATGGGGAAAAAAGAGACACCCCCAGGGAATCCCATTTGGGCACCCACAGCCTGGTGCCACTCGCCCACAGGTGCCCATGTGCCATGCCTGGACCAGTACAGGGCCAGCAGCACCAGGAGGGGGCAGTAAAATTCTTGCTGCCAGAGGCATGTGGATGCTGCAGGAACCGAGGGCCGGGCACCAGCAGAGCAGCAGCTGCTGCAGGGCTCATGGTGCCACAGTGCCCTTGGTCCTGCACTGATGTCACAGAGTTGCTGCCTCTAGGAGGGGACAACAGAGTCAAGGAGAGGGGTGGGTGGGAAGGGACCTTTCAAGGCCACTCAGCCCAAGCCCCCTGCAGCCAGCAGGGACATCTGCAGCTGAAGCAGGTTGCTCAGAGCCCCAAACAAACTCACCTGCAATGGTGCCAAGGACAGGGCACCCAGCACCTCTCTGAGCAACCTGGGACAAGCTCTCAACACCCTCAGTGGTAAATAGTTCTCCCTTTTCTCCACTCTTGATCTGAGGTTCAAACCATCTTCCCCTTGGCCTGGCACCAAAAGCCCTGCTCAAACTTCTGTCCCCAGCTTTCTGATTGGCCTCTTTAAGCAGTGAGAGCCACCAAGAGGTCTCCCTGGAGCCTTCCCTTCTCCAGGCTGAACAACCCCAACTGCCCCAGGCTGGCCTCACTGCAGAGCCCTTCCTGCTCTCCCAGCACTGCTGTGGCCTCCTCTGGCCCTGCTTCAGCAGGTCACCATCTGTGTTGAGGACTCTGGAGCTTGCCCCATCCCTGCAGAGGTCGCACAACGCCTGGGACCTAGGGATGGGGTGGAGGACGCCGTGAGATGAGACGAGCAGCAGATACCAATGTGATACATCCAAGATCATCCCTTTATTGCAGAAAGCCAGTACATATTGATACAGGGAGGGAACTGTCTGCTCACACGTTATTCATTCTCTGGTTACAGGGAGCTGCTCTTGAGCTTTTTCTTACCCTGATAAGTACCCCAGCAATTAATATTCAGGTACCCTGTTTTTTCTGAACTACATCCTTTTGTTTTTAATATAGCTAGCTTTCTAGTCTACAGAGCTACCTTTTTATCTCAAATGACTCATGCAAATAGCAGCTCTGCTGATTGGTTTTTTTTTTCCTTGCTGACAGTTCTTTCCCCTTATCTTCTGTCTTGTTTAGCTCTCAGCTAGTGTGTCCAGATAATGAGACCCAACACAGATGTCTCACACCCAAAACCCTCTTCATGTTTTAGGGCACCCTTTAATTTCAGGGTCCCCCCCTCAACCTCTCTTGCCACCTTCACAGGAGGTTCCAGCTACCCAATCTGTTCTTCTGGTTTGTCTTTTTCTTGGGCCCCCTGAATTTTGAGGAGGTCTTCCCCAGTCTGGAGGGACCCACTCAGTCTGGGGTGACCTCCCCTGTACCATGTGGGGACCACAGAGCTCCAGGCTGCTCTAGCAACAGAAGCTGCCAAGCTCCTGGGCTGAGGACAGGGCTCAGCTCTGCCCAGCTGTGGGACTGGGAGGGCACTGCAGGAGTGTCCCCAAAATCTGGGGAGGCTCCTAAAATTGACAGGACCCCAAAACCTCATAGAGGTCAGTAAATCATGACAGAATCAGAAAGCCAAGGGGAAGTTGTGGGGGACAGGAGTGAAAATGTGGTGGTGCAGGAGGGCATCCCCCTGCCTTTCGTGGGGATGGGCAGGAGATTCCAAAGGATGCCAAACTGGCTTCCGGAACCACAAAATGCTGCTTCCAAGATGCCAAAATAGCTCCCTCCCAGGACCCAAACCCATCACTCTGGAGCCATCGAGCACTCCAAAATGGCCCTGGGGGGATGCCCCAAATGGGGAGCTGGAGCTGCTCTGCTATGGGGACAGGCTGAGAGGGTTGGGACTGTTCAGGCTGGAGAGAAGAGGGCTCTGAAGAGACCTTCTTGTGGCTTTCCAGTGTCTGCAGGGGGCTACAGGAAAGCTGGGGAGAGACTTTTTAGGGGGTCAGGGAGTGAGAGAACTGGGGGGGATGGGGCAAAACTAGAAGTGAGTAGATTCAGATTGAAGGTTGGGAAGTTCTTCAGCAGGAGAGTGCTGAGACATTGGAACAGGTTGCCCAGGCAGGTGCTGGAAGCCTCATCCCTGGCGCCCTGTAAGGCCAGGATGGATGTGGCTGTGAGCCACCTGCTCTGGTGTGAGGTGCCCCTGTCCATGGCAGGGGAGTTGGAGCTGGATGTTCCTTGAGGTCCCTTCCAGCCCTGGTTCCATGAAATGTTCCCCCAGGATGCCCAAATGCAGTCCAGGGCTCTCCTGTGGCTGCCAGCAGACCCAAAGCAGAAGCCTGGGACCCAGAAAGGCATTCCCAGAACTCTTGGAAGAGTTTTCCTCTTGGACGTTTTCCTCCTGGCATCTCAGAACTGCACCCAGGGACCTTCTCGAACAGCAACTTTGGGGCTCTTTAGCTTGGAAGAGCCTGAGAGGTGACCTCAAAATCACACAGAGGCTGGAGCCAGGCTCTGCTAGGTGACGCCCAGTGCCAGCACAAGGGGCACTGGGGTAGAAGGTGAGGAACAGGAAGCTCTGTGGTAACAGAAGGAAAAATTTTGTTCCCTATGAGGGTGACAGAGCCCTGGAGCAGGCTGCCCAGCGGCGTTGTGGAGTCTCCCTCTCTAGAGATATTCAAGACTCCCCTGGATGTGTTCCTGGGTGATCTGCCCTGGCAGGGTGGGGTGGTGGAGTGGATGAGCTTTGGAGGTCCCTCCCAGCTCCTGACTTTCTGTGATTCCCCAAAATGACTCCTGTGATGCCAAAGTGCCTGCCGCCTGCCTCCCCCCCTCCCCCCAAGCTCATGGGGTGGCTTCCTGGTTGCTTTTTGGGGTGAGAGGGGTGACATCTCTGTCAGCAGCTGTCTCTGTGGCCCCTTCCCAGGCTGCATTTGCCCCAGGGGCTGCTCCTCTGTCATCCTGGCTCAGTGGGGCACCCCCAGTGCTCTGCCTGTGGGGGCAGGAGGAGACAAATGTGGGGGTTGGGGTCAGCATCCCTAACCCCTAGCCCACATCACAACCCCCTCCACACTTCACCAAGGACTGCTGGGCATGCAGGCAGTAGCCAAAGCCACACTGCCAGCCTTGAGCATGGCTCAGGGCCAAGAGGCATCCTCTTGGGTGCTCAGCACCTGGTGGTTGGGCTCCTTGGCATCCTGGGGGGGTGCGTGGGCTACTTTCTGGCTAGGAGTAGAAATGCTGTGCCCAGCAGCAGCAGGGAGGGGATTGTGCTCCTGGGCCTGGCACTGGTGAGGGCACACCTGGAGCCCTGTGCCCAGTGTTGGGTACCTCCATATGAGAGGGATGTGAAGGTGCTGGAGCAGTGCAGGAGAGAGCATGAGGAACAATGATACTGCCCAAGGCACTGGCACAGGCTTGCCCATGGTGGTGGAGGAGTCACGAACCCTGGAGGGCAGCAGGGCCAAGACTTCCAGCAGCCACCTGCCAGGTGTGGGCACTTCTGCCTAGGAAGACCCTGGCACAGCAGATGATGCCCACTTGCCTCTCTTGAGGCCTCCTCCAGCCTGCTCTCAGCAGCCTCAGGTCCAGCTGCCAAGAACAAAACTCCTGGCACAGCCTGGGCACAGTTTTGGTGCCCCTGAGGCTCTGCTTCCACCTCAATGCCCCCCAGTGAGCAGCTCTGCCCCTGTCAGCCACAGCCTGCCCTGTCCTCCTGTGGTGCAGGCTGTGCCCAGCTGCCTACCTCGGGGCCTCTGCACCCTAGCCAGGATTCCAGCAGGGAGCTCCTGTCCCTTCCAGCAGCTCAGAGGCTGCCAGTCCTGCCCATGCTGTTCCCATGCTGCCTGCCAGCTTCCTGCTCCAGCTGCTCTGTCTTGGCCTCCAGCTCTCACGGCTGGAGTGGGACTGGAGCTGCTCCTGGCACTTCCTGCACCTGCTCCTGGTGGGACACACACACACACACACACACACACACACAGATGGACACACATCAGTGGCCTGTGGTGCCCAGGCAGCTCCTGCCCTATGTGCCTCTCCATGAAGTAGTCTGGCCTGATTGGGCCCTTCCAGCTGCTGCCCAAAGGCCTGGCTGGACGCAGCCAGCACAAGGTCAGTGACGGGAGGCGGCAGGAGGCTGAGCCAAGCCCCAGTGACTCTCCCCCAAAACATTACACACAACCCCCATGCCCCAAGGAAGCCTTCAACCACAGGAACCACCCCCACAGCCCTCTGACCCCCACCCCCAACCTCACAGAGGCCTCCACAACCATACAGACCTCTCCCAACCATACCGAACTCTCACATCCCCACGGGACCCCTCCCCAGCCCCAAGGGATCCCGACCCCAACCCCAGGATTCACACCCCTCAGCCCCAAGGGATCCCGATCCCAGCTCCCCCTCTTTGTCCCAAGGGTGCCCCCCCAACCTGGCAGCGGAAGCAAAGCGGAAGCAGAGCAGGAGGGCAAAGAGCTCGGGACAGGAGCAGCTGACGACCGCCGCAGGCTCCCGGGAGAGCAGAGAGCGCTGGAAGGGAGGTGCTGGGGTGGAAGCGTTGGGATGGAGGTTCTGGGAGGAAAGCGCTAGGAAGGTAGCGCCGGGGTGGAAGCGCCGGGATGGGGGTGCTAAGAGGTAAGTGCCGTGAGGGAGGCGCTGGGGTGGAAGCGCCGGGACGGAGCCGCTGCGGTGCAGAGCCCGACCCAGCGCCTCCACGGCCGCCACGTTTCGGCCGACCGGAAGCGAGGCTCTGTTCAGAAAGGAAGCCCCGCCCACAACTGGGGCGGCAGCAGCCAATCAGAGCAGCCAAAAGCGCGGCACGATCCCCGCCCCTTCCCCCGCCACAAAGAGGCGGAGCCGCCGCCACCATTTTGTTTCCCGTGTAGGAGGCTGCAGCAGCAGCCGCAGCCGCTGCGGAGCGCCGGGGAAGCGCTGGGAGGTAGCCGCAGGCTTCGCTGTCGCGGCAGAGCTGCCAGATCGTGAGCTGCGGCTTAGACGGTAAGGGTTGAGGAGAACGGCGAGGGCGGAGGGCAGGGGGTAGCGGAGCGGGGAAAGAGTCTCGGTGCTGGGCGCTGTTAGAGCTGCTCGAGGCGGAGGGAAGGGAGGGCGCCGCCGCGCGGAGCATGCCGGGAGATGCAGTTCCCAGCCAAGGCGGCGCCATCTTGGCAAGGGGGAGCAGGGCGGCGACGCTCAGAGAACTCCGTCGAATTTTCCAGGTGAGTTGTTTTTTTTTAAGGAGATTTTGAAGAATATTTAATTTCTTAGAACAGTTATTGAAGGTATTTCGATGATTTTTTAATTTCTTTTGGCAGTTTTAAGCCTTGTATGTTGTTTTTTTTGGTGGGGTTAGTGAAGGCTTAAAGCAGGCTGGAGGCTGAAGAAGCTCTTCAGAGATTTTTGAAGAGATTTTTAATTACTTTTAGGAATATTAATCTGTGATTATTAATTATTATTACTTTTAATCAATTTTACTATTATGTTAACAAAAGGTTTGAGAGACAAAAAAAGAAGTCCTTAAAAATGTCCCAACACTTGAAAGAAAGGAATAGAGAAAAGTTATCAGCTGAAACTGTTTAAGTAATTATTTTTTAGTGATGTAGTGATCTGAAGAAAAAGCCCTGGGGGTCTGGGGTGATGAAAAGCTCAAGATGAGGCTGCAGTGTGAGTGCAGCCCAGACAGCAACTGTGTGCTGGACTGCAGCAAGAGAAGCATGGCGAGCAGGGCAAGGGAGGGGATTCTGCCCCTTTACTCTACTTTCATCAGATCCCATCTGGAGTCCTGTGTGCAGTTCTGGAGTCCCCTGCACAGGAAGGACATTGAACTCTTGGAGTGAGTCCAGAGGAGGGCCACAAAGATGATCAGAGGGCTGGAGCAGTGCTACTATGAGGACAGGCTACAAGAGTTGGGGCTCTGCAGCCTGAAGAAGAGAAGGCTTCGAGGAGGCCTTTAGAGTAGCCTTCCAGTATCTGAAGGGTGCCTACAGGAAGGCTGTGGAGGGACTATTGTCAAGGTCTTGTAATGACAGGACAAGGGGCAATGGGTTTGAAGTGGCAGAGGGGAAATTTAGACTGGATGTTAGGAGGAAATTCTTTACAGTGAGGGTGGTGAGGCACTGGCACAAGTTGCCCAGGGAGGTTGTGGCTGCTCCCTCCCTGGAGGTGTTCAAGGCTGGATTGGATGAGGTCCTTGAGTAACCTGTACTAGTGGGAGGTGTCCCTGCCTATGGCAGGGAGTTGAAACTAGATGATCCTTGAGGTTCCTTCCAACCTTACCATTCTATGATTTATGTGCAGCACTGGGCACAGCACTGCACACACTGGGGAGAGACGCAGAGCAGCACAGAATTGTCAGGGCTGGAAGGGACCTCAGAGACCATCCAGCTCCAGTCCCCTGCCATGGCATTCAATCTGAATCTACTCACTTCTAGTTTTGCTCCATTCCCCCCAGTTCTGTCACTCCCTGACACCCTAAAAAGTCCCTCCCTGGCTCTCCTGTAACCCCCTGCAGACACTGGAAGGCCACTGGAAGGCCACAAGAAGGTCTCCTCAGAGCTTTCTCCTCTCCAGTCTGAACAGCCTCAACTCTCTCAGCCTGTCCCCATAGCATAGCAGCTCCAGCTCTCTGCTGATCCTCTGGACACCTTCCAGGACCTCCAGAGCTGGAGGCCTCCTGTGCTGCAGGCTCACATTGCGTGCTTCTGTCCAGCTACTCATCAACCAGCACCCCCAAGTCCTTTATATCAGGGCTGCTTTCCATCACCTCCTCCCTAACCCCAACTCTCCCCAGCTTTCCCGTAGCCCCCTGCAGACACTGGAAGGCCACGAGGTCTCCTCAGAGCCTTCTCCTCTCCAGCCTGAACAGTCCCACCCCTCTCAGCCTGTCCCCATAGCAGAGCAGCTCCAGCTCTCTGCTGATCCTCTGGACACCTTCCAGGACCTCCAGAGCTGGCGGCCTCCTGTGCTGCAGGCTCACACTGCCTGCTCCTGTCCAGCCTCTCAGCCGCCAGCACCCTCAAGTCCCTTTCCTCAGGGCTGCTTTCCATTACCTCCTCCCCCAGCCTTTATTGATAGGGAGGATTGTTCTGGCCCAGGTGCAGGATAGAATCTCAGAATCATTGAGGGTGGAGAAGACCTCTGAGATGATCGAGCCCAACCTCTGAGCCAACTTGACCACATCAGCTAAACCATGGCACTAAGTGCCACATCCAGTCTTTTCTCAAAAGACCTCTGGAGATAAAGCATACACCACTTCCCTGGGCACTCCCATTCCAGTGCCCACTCGCCCTTTCTGTGGGTGTACCACCCTGTACCTGGGAGGGGTGGTACATTTTTACCCCCTTTTCCAGTCTTGATTCTCATTCTACATATTGGCTCCCACACAGGAGTTGTGCCCAGTGCCAACAAAAAAACTTTCTCCACACCTTTCCTTAATGCTGTTTCCCTTTTTATTCCCATCAATTTTCACACCTCTGTACATCTCTGTTGTTTTGGAGGGTCTCCACTTCAGCCTTCTATTGTAAGCTTGCACTAGGGATCAAGGTACAGTCACTGCTGTTTCAAGCTCAGTATTCCCTGCCATATCTCTTTCTCTCAGGAGTTCCAGTCAGCGATAATTCTCTCTCGGTGTTGCCAGGTGAGGCAGTGTCCATCCAACAGCTGTTGAAGAGATTGAATTTTTCCACTGGCTCCATTCAGAAGCTGCAGATGCATATTTTGATTCCCAGCAGCTCTTTTACAGGATCATAGAAACATTCAGGTTGGAAAAGCTCCTCAGGATCTCCAAGGCCAAACCAGAACCCTACTCTGCAAGGCTCACCCTAAACCATAGCCACAAGCACCATATCCAAATGGCTTTTAAACATCTCCAGGGTTAGCGACTCCCCCACTTCCCTGGGCAACACATTCCAGTGCCTGACCACTCTTGCTGGGAAAGAATTGTTCCTAATATTCAGGATAAAGCTACCCAGTCGCAGCGGCTGCCTGCCCACACACGTTGCAGATACTGAGACAAGAGGAGTACTGAGGCATGGCCGTTTCTTGTGGAGTCATCAGCTCATCCCCTAAATAGGGAATGGCTGCGTCCAGCAAGAGGATGGCTGCCATTGCCATCAGCCTATCAACAAGGACAGCATTGCTTCTGCATGGCACAATCTTTAAAGTGCTGCCCAGAGTTATGGGACCAGGGGAGGCTGCCGGCATGGCTGCAGCCGCCTGCATTTCCGCACCTGGAGCTGCTTGTGTTTTCTTAGCCCACAGATTCACATCAGGAGGGGAGAACATGCACGGGTTCACCAGCTCTGCTCTACTCCACCCTTCCAGCTCAACCCATGCGGTATAGCTTGGCCCCGTGCTCTGGGTCAGCTCAAGCCACAGCCACTTTGGGAGTGATGGACCCACATCATCCTCAACTGCCTCAGACCCTCCCAAGTCGTTGCCTGCCACTCGCTTCTACTCCCTCCCCTCCCCAAGAGGGGCACAGTTCGTTTCTCCAAGCCTCTCAATTCTCCATTACAACTTCACTGTGAGGCACCATTTTTCTAAGCTTTGATTCTGTATTTTTCTCACAATTAAACTGTGCAAATGAGCAACCATCTCGTTCCCCATATGGGCCACCAGTTATTCTGTTGTGGGTTTAAAGAGCCGACAGAGTGAAGCTCTCGAATTGGAGAAAAACAGAATTATATTTGGAGAGCAAGTTACAGACAGACATTACAAGGCAGATACAAAATCCATAAGCAAACCCCCTTGACGTTTCCCCCAACGCAAAACTAAATCTATAATCTCTAGTGCTCCAATCCTCCCCACCCCCATGCCTCTGCCATCCAAGAGGCCTAAACACAGCCTCTGGAGGCCCCAAACAGGCCAGCTTCTTACATGTTTGTCCTGATAAAGCAGCTCCAGCCAGACACAAGGCTGGAAGGGGAGGAAAGGAGAATGAGCTGGGCTTGCCATGAGTTTATGAAGAGAGAGCAGAATGATGGGATTGAATAACAATCTTCTAGTTTCTAGAGGGCTTTTTAACCTTATAGTTCCCAACCTGGGACAACTGTAAACTATAGTCCTGTACACCACATCCAAATGACTTCTAAACTCCTCCAGGGTTGGTGACTCCAACACCTCCCTGGGCAGCACATTCCAGTGCCTAACCACTCTTGCTGAGAAAGAATTGTTCCTGATGTCCAATCTAAACCTACCCAGTCTTAGCTTGAGGCCATTTCCCCTTGTTCTAGCACTATTTACTGTGAGAAGAGGCCTGCATCAGCCTTTCCAAAACCTTCTTTCAAGCAACTGTAGGTGGCCATGAGGTCTCCCCTCAGCCTTCTCCATTTCACACTAACCATCCCCAGTTCCCTCAGTTGCTCCTCATCAGATTTACTCTGCAGGCTGTTCCCAGCTCCGTTGCCTTCCTCTGCCCTTGCTCCAGCACCTCCACATCTCTCTTGTATTGAGTTGCCCAAAACTGGGCACAACACTTGAGGTGTGGTCTCAGCAGAGCAGAGTCCAAGGGGACAATCCCCTCCCTGCTACTTCTGCATTTCTAGTCCTAGCCAGGATGCCTTTGGCTTTCTTTGCCACCTGGGCACTGCTGGCTCATGCTGAGTTGTTTGTCCCTTGCAACCCCCAGGTCCTTTCTGCCAGCAGCTTTCCAGCCACACTGCCCCATGCCTGGAGCCCTCTTTGGGGTTGTTGTGGCCCAAGTGCAGGACATGGCACTTGGCCTTGTTGAAGCTCATCCCATTGACATTGACCATGGACCCAATCTGCCCAAATCCCTCTGCAGAACCTCCCTACCCTCTTGCAGATCAACTCTGCCACCTGCCTTGGTGCCATCTGGGAACTCCCTGCTGACACAACTCTGAGTCTGCATCAAGGACATCAATAAAGATGTCCAGCAGAAGTGGTCCCAACCCTGAGCTCTGGGGGACACTGCTTGGGACTGGCCACCATCTGGATTTAGCTCCACTGACCAGCACCCACTGGGCCCTTTGGCCCAGCAGTGCATTATCCACATATCCAACAACCAACAGAATTACTTGTAATAACATTTTAACCACTTCTGGCTGCTAAGGTTCAGGGGTCCTGCAGGCTCAGAGCCTGGTCCTGTTTCTCTGCCCCAGCTGCCTTCTTTACCCAACCAGAGCAGCTCCAGGCAGTCTGCTCTCTTCTTCAGGCTGTGAGGGTAGTAGGCAGCATCTGATGGGGTCCATTCCACTTCTCTTCCCATGGATGACCTGAAAAGTTGTGAACACAGATCCAAGCTCCTGGGTTAAAAGGATGCATCTTACGCTTCACAACCTTCTGTCTGGTTCCCAAAGTCTTCTGTCTTGCTTCTTCAAGCTGTTTTCCTAGAGGCAGGAAATAATCCTGGAGATAAGAGTTTCCCAACTGGGCCAAATCCTCTCCAGAGAACAAAGCCTGAGGTGGGCATCTGTGTGAGATTTCAAATGGGCTTCAGATTTCCTTTGTTCTGGGTTTTACTCCAGTTCTGAGCAGAGCTTGAGACCAATCTGAGCTGGTTTCTTGGCAGAGGTTTAGCTCTCTGCTGCTTAATCAAAGCATTCATGGGAGAGAGTCCGTTGGGAGGCCTGTGACTAGTGGAGTCCCTCAAGGGTCTGCACTGGGACCAGGACTGTTCAATATGTTCATCAACCACCTGCATATGGCCACAGAGGGCACTGCCAGTGGGTTTGTTGATGGCACCACTCTGGATGGAGTGGCTGAGACACAGAGGAGAGTTGAAACTGGGAGAGGCTGCAGGGCTGGGCAGGGAGAAATGGAATGTAGCTCAACAAGGCCAAGAGGAGAGTCTTGCAACCTCATGGAGCAGGATAGGTTGCGACTGACCTGCTGGAGAGCAGTGAAGGGGAAAAGGACCTGGGGGTGCTGGTGGATGGGAGGTTGATCCTGAGCCACCTGAGAAGGCTAAGGCCATCCTGGGCTGAATTAGAAGGGCTGTGGTGAGGAGGCCCAGAGAGGTTCTCTTCCCTTTCTACTCTGCCCTGCTGAAGCCACATCTGGAATGTTGTGTCCAGGTCTGGGCCCCTTAGTTCAAGAAGGACCTCAGGGAACTGCTTGAGAAAGTCTGGCAGAAAGCCACAAAAATGCTGAGTGGAGTGGAAGATCATCCTGTGAGGAAAACCTGAGGGAAGCTGCTTGGAGGAGCCTGAGAGGTGACCTCTTGAGTGTGCAGGCTGAGTGCCCTGAGACTGGAGCCAGGCTCTGTTAGGATGAGAAGTAGTGGTGGAATTTGAGGCATAGAAAGCTCCATGGAAACATGAGTAGGAATTTTGTTCCCTGTGAGGGTGACAGAGCCCTGGAACAGGCTGCCCAGGGGGATTCTGGGGTCTCCCTCTCTGGAGATAGTCAAAACACACCTGGATGTGTTCTGGTGTGATCTGCTCTGGGTGATCTTGCCCTGGCAGCAGGGTTGGGCTGGATGAGCTTTGGAGGTTCCTTCCAGACCCTAACCACCTGTGATTTTTCTTTACTGTTTTTTCAACCTGTCTGCTTGCTTGAGGCCCTCTCTGGTGTCTGCCAATCAATTTGAAGCATTCTGCTGCCCCGTTGAAGCACTTGAGCACAGAAATGAGTGCTTGGATCAGAAGCTGTGGCTGAGAGCACACCAAAGGGAGGTCTTACTTAATTTAATAACACCTGAGTCCCTTCTCTGGCTTTGTTTGTTCCACAAGGAAATGCTGCTGGCCAAACTGAAAAGCAGCAGGCACCAGTACAGGTTAGGAGTTGCTCTGCTGGAGAACAGCTCCACGGAGAAAGGCCTTGGAGTGCTGGTGGGCAGCAAGTTCTGCATGGGACAGCAATGTGCCCTTGTGGGCAAGAGAGCCAATGGCATCCTGGGGGTCATCGGGAGAAGTGTGGCCATCAGGCCACAGAAGTTTCTCCTCACGTTGAAGTGAAACCTTCTCTGTTCCAATTTGTATCTTGCTACTTGGCTTACTGCTGCGGACCACCCAAAAGAGCCTGGCCCCAGCCACTTTCCTACTGAGGAAACCCAACAGGCTTAGAGTCCACTGCATGCAGTCCTCCTTGGTCTCAGTGGCCGTCAGCAGCTCATCCACCCCCTGCAGCAGTGCTGCTGCCCCAGGAACTGGCAGCCAACATCTCGAGGGATCATGGTGCTGCCGTGGTCCAAACAGTACCCTCACAGTGGTTTAGCAGTGTGACCCCAAAGCGCCAACCACAGGTGACCCATGCCAAGGGAGTGCACTAAAACTGTATTGTTTGGCCATAAGAGGTAGAGAAGAGTGAGAGGAGGAAGGGAAAAAGTAAAGAGGAAAAGGGGAGAGAGGTCTGCAGCTACCAGCAATGTGAGGGTCTCAGAAGTTGTCTGTCTGGTCCCAGGGTCCAGTCCTGCTAGGCCTCCTGTTCTTGTTCTTGTAGCCTTTCGCTGATCTCACTGTGCCAAGGCCCTGCCCCTTGCTGTGTCAGGGCTGCCTCTCCCCTTTGGATACTGGAAGTCTGCAGTAAGGTCTCCTGGTAAACTTCTCCAGACTGAACAGCCTCAAGTCTCTCAGCCTGTCCCCATAGCAGGGGAGGTTCAGATCTCTGCTTGTCCTTGTGGCCCTTCTCTGGACACCTTCCAGCACCTCCAGGTCTTTTCTGTCACAGGGGATCCAGAACTGGGAACAGTGCCCCAGGTGGGGTCTCACCAGAGCAGTGCAGAGGGGCAGAATCCCCTCCCTTACCCCACTGCCCACACTGCTCCTGCTGCAGCTCAGGCTCCAGTTGTCTCTCTGGGCTGCCAGTGCACACTGCTGGCTCAGCTTGAACTTCTCATCCACCAGCACCCCAGAGTCCCTCTCCTCAGGGCTACTCTCAAGCCAGGCCCTACCCAGCCTATATCAGTGCTTGGCATTGCCCCGACCCAGCTGCAGGACCTTGCACTTGGTCCTGTTGAACTTCATGAGGTTGGCTTGGGGCCACCTCTGCAGCCTGTCCAGGTCCCTCTGGATGGATCCTTCTCTCCAGCTGTCAGCCACACCAGAGAGTTGTCTGTTTTCTCATAGCATCCTGCAGGTGCTCCAAAAACTCAGCAGGGGATTCTTTCAGGCCTTGTGCTACGATGTTCAGGGCTGAGCAGTTCACAGTTTTTGGGATTGCCTTTTCCAAGGCAATCCATGATCTACATTGTAGTAGCAGTTTATAGTGATCTTGATTGCTTGGATCCCAGTTAGGGTTGGACACCCCTTTCATCACTCTTTTCCATCATTCTAATTCCTTAAGTGCTGAAAGGGCCTTTCACCTCTGCAGGTTCTCCCCTCGATCCCATTACTTCCCTTAAAGGAGCTAAAACTTCTACTTTAACTGATTTAGGTTTAGCCTTGCCCCCAGTCTCATTATTTTGTTTTTTCACTCTTGAGTTAGAGTTTTATTTCTAATCTGAGGTTTACTTCTGGTTTGAATTCTTGCCTGGGATGATGGACCGGGGAGGGGAGGAGAGGAGAGGGGAGAGGGGAGGGGAGG
>WBNM01037312.1:8857-44719 GCA_013399055.1 Ramphastos sulfuratus
GGGGGGGGGGGGGAAGACATCCTTGTATTGGTTTCCCCTGAAAATCTAAACTCAAACCAGTACAAAGATTTGGTATGAAGATCTATGAAACAGCCAAATGCGCGGGATAGAGGTGCCAACACTTTTAATGTCTTATCCGTGCTGGCTGTTGAGGCTCATTCCAGCAGTGAACTGTTTCCAGAACAACATCCAGGATTTATGCAGGAAGAAGCTATTTGCCTTATTCCAAAGCCAACTCCTGTAATAACAACCTTTAAGGACACTTGAGTGATCAGGGAACATAAATTAGTTAGCATATAGAAAAAGCCAATATTTCTAACAGACCACACATTCTCTAAATTGTCCAGCTGCGATGTATGTATCTTCTCTAGAACATATATAAAGTTTACCCTTTTTTCACCTGTATTCTTCAATCAGTGATAAAATACTTGCACTATCAGAGAACAGAGTACACAGCAGGGAGGTAATAAGCAGGGATACAGAGGTGTTCTAAGGAGAATAACCCCTCACATATTCTTATGAAGGCAGCAGCCTGTTGGCTCATCTGTTTGACTGCTTAGGCTCTATCAACCAGTGTGAATACTAGGGCAACAGATTGGAAAGGTGGGGAGTTTCTGGAGTTTCGCTGCATAAGGAATTGGCTGGATGGTCACACACAGAGAGTAGTGATCGATGGCACAATGTCCACTTGGAGACCCTCCCTTGCCCTGCTGGCCACGCTGCTCTTGATGCAGCCCAGGACATGGGTGGCTGTCTGGGCTGCGCACGCACACTGCAGGCTCATGTTGAGCTTTTCATCAACCCAGACCTCCAGGTCCTTTTCCTCAGGGCTGCTTTCCAGCCATTCACCATTCAGCCTGGATTTGTGCTTGGGATTGTAGAAGCACGGCCAGCAGGGCAAGGGAGGTGATTCTCCCCCTTTACTCTGCTCTCGTCAGACCCCATCTGGAGTACTGTGTGGAGCCCCCAGCACAGGAAGGACATGGAAGTGTTGGAGTGGGTCCAGAGGAGGGCCACAAAGATGATCAGAGGGCTGGAGCAGCTCTGCTATGAGGACAGACTGAGAGAGTTGGGGCTCTTCAGCCTAGAGAAGAGAAGGCTTCGAAGAGACCTTAGAGTAGCCTTCCAGTATCTGAAGGGGGCCTACAGGAAGGCTGGGGAGGGATTATTTACAAGGTCTTGTAATGACAGGACAAGGGGCAATGGGTTTAAACTGGCAGAGGAGAGATTTAGACTGGATGTTAGTGAGGGTGGTGAGGCACTGGCACAGGTTGCCCAGGGAGGTTGTGGCTGCTCCCTCCCTGGAGGTGTTCAAGGCCAGGTTGGACGAGGCCTTGAGTGACCTGTACTAGTGGGAGGTGTCCCTGTCTATGGCAAGGGGGTTGGAACTCGATGATCTTTGAAGTTCCTTCCAACCTTACCATTCTATGATTCTATGGTTCTATGATGCTATGATTCTATGATTCTGGGATGATTAAATTTATCTTCTGTGATAGCTTTATTTCTTTCCTTATATTCGAAGCCATACATGCTTCAGAATGGGTAATTTCAGGTTCTATTCTTTATTTCAAACTGTAAGCGAATCAGTATTTTCAGAAGTTAACTACATTGAAAAAATGCCAGTGATGTAAAATAAGTACTGAAAAGCTATCAGATGGTGTCACAATCTGGATTTTTTTCCTATTCAGGAATGCACAGGTAAATCCAAGTACTATAACTGCAAATTGGCCTACAAGGCTAAATGTTCTGCAACACACTGAAATTCACAGGAGTAAAAAGAGGCAAATAATAATAATGTTAATACATAGATGAATTGGATGAGAAAAGAATTTTAGTGTGATCTATACATTTAAATATCTTACGAGTCATTAATGTATTTCATATTCTCCTGGTGAATAAATTAACCAAGTTCCACCGTTACTCTATAATTACCATATCAAGTTATAGAATCACGTAACATTTCACAGAACTACAGAAACATTCAGGTTGGAAAAGACCCTCAGAATCATCATGTCCAAGTGATAAACCTACTGTACAAGTTACAACCTAAACTATATTCTCAAGCACCACATCTAAATGACCTTTAAACACATCCAGGGCCGGTGACTCAACCACCTCCCTGGGCAGTCTCTTCAAATGTCTGACTACTCTCTGTCAAAATATTTTTCCTGATGTCCAGTCTATTCTTCATGTTGAACTCTGCAAGGTTCTTTCCTGATATAGATATCTTTCTTAGGAATTGAAATGGTTCCTTTCACTGTGTGAATCAAACTGAAAATCATACTTTCTTTGCAGTTTATCAAACACATATCTAATGAGAAACTTTTGGAATACATGAAAATGATTGAGAATATTAACTTTTGCAATGGATAAAACAGGGTTCCTAAAATCACTTGTCCAGTTTTCTGTTTTAAAAAGTTGTGGTTTTTCTCTTCTTCCCCCCTGCCCCAATTAACATCTGCCTGTTCCATTTGAGCAATCTAAAATGAAAAGTAAGTTTTTATGCACATTTGCAGTGGTCCAGGTGGGAAAGAATAACCAGCAGAGCCAGCTAATGGGTATTTGATACCATGCTGACATTGTGCCCACTGTATAAGGAAAGGCCTGGCTGAGGAAAAGGATCATGGGACTTGGAGTTCAGATTATGATCTGTGACTCTTTCTGCTTCTGTTTTTTTTGCTGGCTCTTCTTCCACTTCTGGGCTTTAGTGTTTCCCTTTTCTGCTTGCTGGCTTGTTGGCTTAGTTTGTCCCCACTCTTGCTACAAAAATGGGTATTTTTTGTATTACTCCATTAAACTCTCCCTATCCCAACTCAAGGGCTTTCTGTTATTCTTTGCTCCTGATCCTCCTTCCCTTCCAAGATGGACGAGAGGAAGCACGTTGTGGGAGCCTTCTGAGAACAGCAATTGGAATTCAGTTGCTGGCTGAGTCGAAACCACAGCAGGAATACAGACACTGAGAAATTACTTTTTTCATTCTGCATAGCCTGCCTGCCTCTTACTTCGGTATTCTAATTTGCTAAAGAAGACCCGCCATAATGACAAGCTCATTAGTATGCCAGGATGATGGCTCTAATGAGAGATACCTTTTGTCGGTTTCGTTACCGATTATATATTTAATTATTCTTTTCCTGATGAATTTTCCTAAAAAAGGTACAAAAAAATAAAGCAAACTGATATGGTCACTGTTACACAGTGTTGACCTAAAGGTAATAGAATATTACTTGTTTATTAATGCCTTTAACAATGGTATAACTATTCTCCATTTCTGGTTAGAGAATGGCTGGAAAAACACTAGATTACAAATGAATATTTTTGTGTTTAAAAAAAAAAACAACTCTAAATGTGCTCATTTTTTGAAAAAAAAAATGGATTGCAGATAGTATAAGAGAGAATACTAATATATATTACATGGAACTGAGAAAACATTGCATTACAATCATCTGTCTCAGTAAAATCACTCACTTATGCTAGCTGTAAACACTGGAATCATGTTGCTGAGACAGAAATGTTACTAAAATAGAGCACGTAAGATTTCAGAGGACCACTGTAGATTTCTGAATGAAAGTGGTAGGTAGGTAGACAGCTGCTTAGAATATCCAAAGAATAGTTTAGTTTAGTTTATTATCCTCCTGAGGTATTTTAGCACTATGACTATATGACTCTAATTTAACATAACAAATGCCCTCATGGAAAACATACAGGTGAAAACAAACTAGCACTAAAGGCAGAAGAAACTCATACAGATGACTGACGAGGACAGATATATGATGCTATCAACAAAGAGCAGCGTTGCAAAAGACACAGTCCATTTGTCACTTCTCACTTCATCTGTTGTGAATATCTGCTTCTTTCATGAATAACAGCAGCACGTCTATGTTCCTGCTTCACAGGGGCTGCCCCTGGAATCAGACTGGATCTATGGAAGTCCCTAGCCTGTGGTGCCACCCAGTGGGTATTTAAACTCCAGACACTGGGGCAGTGTCCTAAAACTCAATTCACTGTGGAGGATCAGTGTGAGTGACATGAGTAAAAGGGCTATGCAGGTGCTAAGGGGAGCCAAAGTTTGACCCTATCATCACCATCATTAACCTCAAGACAATTCAAAACACTGTCTGACATACACAGCCACCCTACCATCTCTCCATAGCCACTTTATTCTACTTTTCCTGATGCACAATGGCTTCCAGCTCCTCCTGTTTATCTCCCACACTGTATGCATTAATGTAAACTTCCTTCAATTAATCTTATGGTCCCACCACCTTTTTGCAGGGAGAAGTTCTAATTCCTACCTAACTGTTCTCTGTTGATCGTATGGTTACTAACCCTTGTGTCTTTGCTGCTATGTGGGTCTCCATTCCCTACAGCCTTGTTTCTTTCAATGGTATCCAGTTAGTACCATGCTGCATTAACTTTTCACAATTCCATTCAATGGCTGCTGGAGTTTAATTACTATCACAGAATCACAGAATGTCAGGGGCTGAAAGGGACCCTGCAAGATCACAGGATCACAGGATGTCAGGGGTTGGAAGGGACCCAAAGAGATCACTTAGTCCACCTCTCCTGCCAGAGCAGGATCACCTTGAGTAGATCACACAGGAACACACCTGGGTGGGTTTTGAATATCTCCAGAGTGGGAGACTTCCCAACCCCCCTGGACAGCCTGTTCCAGTGTTCTGTCACCCTCACAGTGAAAAAATTCCTCCTCATGTTTAAATGAAACTTGCTATGCTTCAGCTTCCACCTATTGACCCTTGTCCTGTCATTTGGCATCACTGAAAAGAGCCTGGCTCCATTCTTCTGGCACTCATCCTTTACATATTTATAAACATCGATGAGGTCTCCCCTCAGTCTCCTCTTCTCCAAGCTAAAGAGCCCTTTTTTATGGAAAGGAAGGTAACTATAGGACAGATTTAAAAAAAAAAAGAAAATCAATTCAGCATACTAGGCTANTGAGCTACATAACCTTCAAATTCTTCCATAATACTAGCACTTTCCTAGTGTTTCATATGTTAGTTAAGAATTTGCTAATCTGCTTACCTCCTCTAGTTCTTATATGCAACTACTTCATTTTTGGTAACAAACACCTGGAAGCATGACAGAAACATCCCTATGAATCACAATCATCCATGTCTGCATTTTATTTTAGAAAGTTGCAGAGGAAAAAAAACAAAGCTGATTTTTGTGTAGAGATGATACAGTACCAGCATCATCTCACAGTTCAAATATTGAGGTGTGCTTTACAAACACAGTGACTCTTCAAAGCATGCAACCAGCATTCATGTTTCCTGAACTGACATGTGGAAGCAAAACTCACCAGGTACAAATGCTAACCAAAGATCCAGGAGCACCACAAGAGGGATGAGCTGGGAAGATACAAGTTGGGGTGGCATGGCTGGAGATGCCAAGTTATCAGGAAAACAAATTACACTGGCTGTAACAAAGGCTCCTACTACAAAAATACTGCTTTGTCATGCCAGGTCCCCTCTCAAAGAAGTTTAGTCTGCTGTAAATGTACACAAGACCTGGTACTTTTGCTTTCAGTCAGTTCCATGGACAGTGGGCTGAATTGTTGTCATGCTGCATCCTCTCCTGTTGTTGCAGAAATAAAGTGCTTTTCCCTGACCTGAATCTGCAAAACAGTCTGTGTGCGGATGCTGAAGTGATGCTATGCTCTGTGCAGTCTTCCTAAATATTTCTTTATTTTGATTTGTTATACCAAATATTAAGAGATGTGTACAGGAAGCTAAAATAAATACAGCTGTATCTTAATTGAGTTTACAGTAATTTCCCCTACTTGAATAATTAGTTTGCTATCATTTCTCCTAAGTTCAAGGAAATTTATATTTCAGGTATTTTATGATGCAAGGGAAAGTTTTGTTCAAATCTGTGCTTGACATTTAGCTATACAAACATTTACAAATGCTAAAAGGACAGAAATTACCTACATCTAAATAGGAAGACATACATAGTGACTGTTTCCTCAGTATTTTCCCATTCTCTCAACATTTCACACAAGCATAAATGTCTTACATTTTTCTCACTGGTGTTACTTTATAGGAAAAACACGCAATGCCTTTTTGTAGATGATTTTGCCACACTTATTCAGTCAAATAACTGCAATAACTACACCTAGAAACAGTTGTAAAATACTGAAGATATAAGTTTATATTATACTTTAGTTTGTCCCACGTATTTTCTATTAGAACTAATGTTTCTGAAGATAGACTATTCATTCTAAATATGAACATGAGAATGTAAGGTACCACGGAATTGCTAGTGAATTTAAAGAAAAAGTAATAGTAAAAGCCTTTCTGAGTATTATATAGGCTTATTAACACAGCTAGTTTTTAGTTCAAATACTTCATGTCGCTCCATTCAAGGAATCAGTGAATTAGATTTCTTAGCAGAACTAAACCCACATCATTATAATTCTTATTCCAAACAAATAACAATACTTCAACAAAAATTCTACTGCTTTCTGTGGTTTTTTTCTTTTTCCACAGCAAAATGGGGACAATTTAACCTTCTTTTTGCTTCTGACAAATTAGCAATCTCATTTACGGCTGGTTGCCTAGCTTTTTTTCTACATCAGAAGAATCATCCATAATATTTCAGACAACTACTTAAGGATAGAATACACTGCATATCAGTTTTTTGCATTGTGATGGTTTGGGAGTTCCCTACCCCCCCACACTTTGTAAAATCACCCAGACTAGACTCAGCTGGCTGCAAGTTAAGGAATGAAGCTCTATTTACAGCTCAGCACAATATACAAGCAGATATATACACTATATACAGGAATATTTACAGAAATATACAAGTTAAAGGTAATAGAGAAACACAACAGCCCTCCCAGAAATCAGAGACCCCAGGAGGGGCTTCCAACCACCCTTCCACCTTCTCCCCACCCCTATACCTTACCCCAAGGTTTGCCTTATGCGCAAGGTGAATTTGCAGGATTGGCCAGGGCGGGTTAGAAGGAAAGTGGTTAGTGAGGTTACTTGGCAGAGAGAAGGAGGCAAGAAGCTAGACAGCCTGAGAGTGTCTGCAAGCCCGAGAGACTGTGTTATCTATGTTTTGAGTTCTTATTCTTAAACATCTCAGCAAGCCTATGAGTGAAGCAGACATCACCAGTGTTTTCTTTTCACAGCCTAGAGTATAATGTTCTCCATTAAAATATTCCAATTAGCCTCAAACCAGCACATTCATTGACTTAATTATAAACAAAATGTTTTCTAGAAAGCTAGAAATAAAGTAAATTGTTATCACTCTACACTTTTTGTTAAAATCCTTTCCAGAAATTGTAATAATCTGGAACAAAAAATAAACTTAAAATTCAGTTTATTTTCTCTAACAGCATTATACTTTTATTGGGCCAAAAGTCTTGACAGCATTTCTTGACTGATTTAGATACCCTCACCCCAGTCTTGGAATTTAAAATTATTTCACTGTTTTCTAATAAACTGAATGCAAAATATAACTTCTGTAAACCAATGAATATCCTCTAATACCTTTGTTGTTATCCATTCCTCCAACAGCATAAAGTGTCCCAACTGTAGATTTTCTAGGTTTAGTTCTTGGACTTTGCATGAGAGTTCTTCTCTCTGGTAAAAGATGGTATTTCATGGCTTCCAGAATAAGCTTCTGGCATTCTAGGTCATCCTTAAAAAGCGCATGGTTTTCTAGGTCAGCCAATATCTGTGAATGACATGATCATGAATCAAAAATGCTAGAGAAGCAATACCATGCAAAGAGAAAACATCAGAAAACAGGTGTCATACACACTTCACTGTAGAATAGAGGGGTTTGCAGAGCTATTTCTCTTAGATGAGGGATAGGGAAGTAAATGTTCAGCTGTTTTTTAAAACACTCGAGGTGACTTTTAGATCACCGTTTTATCATCTGTTAAGAATACAAACTTACTGCTACTGAAAACACTGAAGAAAATTAAGTATTCTCTTGTAGGCTATAGCCTAACACTTTTAATCATTTTCAGCATAACCCTGAAGGGATCCACAAGATAGTACTTTGCAAGCATGTTGAATGTGCAGTCATATAACATAACAACATTCTATAGTATTTCATATAATGTTTTCCGGGAATATCTCATATCTAAAACCAAGCCAAAATAAATAAATCCCTAACAACAGCAAAAAAAAAAAAACAAAAAAAAAAAAAAAAACAACAAAACAGAGCAAGTCCAACAATATTACAAAGCAAAAAAGGCAAAGGACTTCTACAAGTTTTGAATGTATTGTTGGCAAAATTTAGGATTAATAATCCAAATAATGTAACTATCTTTGCAATTGGCATAAAAAACTATAATGAGTAGTTGACAAAACAGATGCTTAGTGATTACAGCTGAAAGAATATTCTGTTATGTTTCCAAGGAAGAAGGCTACAGTTAATGAATGTTAAAAGATTTGATTCACTTTTCTGTATTTGCATTTGATGTTGTAAATCACCCTGAAAGTTTTCAAGATCCCACTGGACTAACCAACCTGGTCTAACCTCATAGCTGACCTACCTCTGAGCAGGAGGTTGGACTACAGATCTCCTGAGGTATCCTCCTACCCGAATGATTCTGTGATCTCACCGATGTTAGGATGGAAGAGTACCATGCTTATGCAGATTTTGGGTGATATCTGCCAGGCCTGTATAGACATCTCAGATAACTGTAAGATCTCAATGTCTGTGTTTAGACAATCAAGTATCAACTCTAGATGCTGATCCCTGTATTTTTCTATCAAATCAGAGCAGGTTTCAACTGCATATGGCAACATATGTAGAATCTGAGTTCTAAATCTGATTGAACATCTGTGAGATCAAATAATTTTCAGAGGCAGCTGAAGGCTAGAAAGAAGGAGAATTTAATTCCCAGAATCTATAAGGATTTACCTCCCTTACAGACACATATCCAGTTTGCAGTTGCCTGACATTGGTAGCTAAATTCTCAGCTATTTCATCTGGACTTCAGTGGCTACTGAAGAATGCATGAATGTTCTTTGCCAGTCTTTTTCTTTCATCTGAACATAAGGAAAAGTTTCTTTACTTTAAGGATGACAGAGTCCTGGAAAAGGTTGCCAAGGCAGTGATGGAATCTTCACTGAAGGCACTCAAAACCAATCCGGATATGATTCTATGTAACCTGCTCTAGGTGAACCTGTTTTAACAAGTGGGTTGCAGCAGATGATCTCCAGATGTCCCTTCCAATCTCTTCCATTCTGTGACTCCGTAACTTTGCAGATACCATCTAAAATATGAATATGTTGTACATGTAGACTCCTTTTTGTCAGTCACAAAATTAATCTATTTGGGTACAAAGAAAGACACAGCATATTGCTGTATCTCAAATGGTGACCCAGAACTCTTGTTTAATATCACTGCTGATGTAAGAGACAGTAGATCTGCTTATTAAAAGAAGCAAATAGAGAGATTCACCTACTCTAATATACACACATCAGCCATGTGGCAACACAGGAAGATTAATATCAGAGTAGAGAGATTAGTGCTAGTAATAATCATGGACTGTTCAGAGTGAAGGAGGACTTCATCTGTCATCAGCCTATAATTTGTGTACTTGTAAATCCATGGCAAGTTGGTGAAACTTGTACCTGGAAAGTTTGATTTTATTATTACATTGCAGAGCAAACTCTCTAAGTGTAGGAGACTACGCATTGCAGCAGAAGACTAAGTGCTTCATTTTCTGTTCTAACAGAAATTCCATATATCGTATCTGAAGAAATGAAAAGATTTTATTATTACTAAATAATAACGATTAAAGTGTTCTATTAAGCAGTGGTATTAACTATATTTAATAATATAAGGGTCATATTTCATACTATTAAGATTTTTAATATATTCTTTTAATGTTTTTGTTTCCATTTAAAGTGCTCAGCACACTACTTAGTAGACTAAAATCAAAGATCTGAAGACAAATAATGTTCAGAGTTGAGGCAGGATGATGTCTTCTTTTGCAGAATGACTTAACATATGAGTTAGGACTACTGAACCAAACAGTGCACTCTGTCAACTACTAATTTAAATGAATACAGGCACGAGAAAGCTGAGAAATCAAATTACCCACTTCCTCTGAACAAATCTGAGGCAATATATATTGTATATACTTCTTAATACTTAATGGAATTGATGACAAGGATTTTTATAGCAAGTTTATTACATAAGTAAGGTTAAAAAGCCAACAATCATGTTTGGTAGCTTCCTATGAGACAGATACTTCTTTATTCTGATGTTTCAGTCTGTGACTAGGCTCCTAAAGCAAATATTTATCTCTATGAGACCTTCCAACTGAGTTAACAGTCATTTAAAATAAATAATAATCTACAAACCCTCTCCTGTCCCAAAATTGTGAAATTTCATGCACCAACCACAAATAAAGGGTGAATCTTTTTTCCTTTACTATTACAAATTTATTCTAGAAATAAAAGGGGGGGGAGGGGAAATCACATCTATAAATAAAACTTTAAACATATATAGAAACCTGTGTTTGTTTCCCTTTAAAAAATAAAACAATAATTTACCCAATGGCCAAATCATAAATATTTATTTTGCAACACTTCCAGTTAACTAACTAAAAAAATAACAGTGAAAAAACCACCAACAAACAGAGTAAAACATACTATTTCAAGGTCTTTTCTCATCTGTGAAGATATGGCAAAAATAATTCTGGGTAAGATATTAATTTCTTCTTCCTTTCCACTACTTAGCACATGGGCTAACATGTGATAAACACTGTATTTCTGAATGCCCTAATTGCTAAACCCTGTGAATGAGGTAAAAAAAAAAAAAAAAAAAAAAAGAAAAAAAGCTGAAGTTCAATCTGCTGTTTAGAAATCAAAACTTGTATCTGTTGTCTAAAGTTCAATTATCTGATTCATTTTTTTCCTTCTCTGTAGTTATCTTTCCTTATTACATCAAAATAATAAATATATTTTTAATTAAATCAGGATACAATTGATCAGGAAATTCAGTTAATACGGATGTTTCCTTGGAAACTGTATTATATTTGGCTTGATTGTCCATGGCTATGACATGCTTCACTAAGAGACAATTGTATCTAACATTAAATTAAGATTTCTGGGGTTTGTAACAAGTGGAAACTCAAGAGTTGTTTCTCAAAGTTCCACATCAGCGTTACTTCAGCAGTTACTTCTAGCATTGCTAGAACTTCTCAGATTAGCAACTATTTTTGTCATCATGCTTCTCTTTTTTCCCCACTGAAACCTCCACCTTTCTCACTTGTACTTCTAAATTGCTTTCAACATGATCCTGCAGAGAACAGACATGAAGCCCACTCAGTTTGAGATCTGGAGTGAAAACTGCTTAAGTACTGCCAAAAGCAGTTAAGTATAATGGGTCCAAAAGGGGACTTTGGTGCTGGTACAGCGACTGACAGTGGATGCACCATGGGACTGCACCCTTACTGTTGCCTGCTTTGCTGTCACCCTTACCTCCCTGCTTCCTCTCTGGGGAGCATCTGTATTTTTGCTGCTCCATGACAAATCTCCCTCACCCCCTCTTTCGTCCTATTGATTTGCAGCTATGATCCAAGTGAGAGTATAAGTGATTTGATAAATTGAGTTCAATCATATTGCTAAATTTTACATATTCTGCATAAATTATCAACAGAGAGATATGATGGGTCCCTTTCTCCCCTGTTGAATGTGTGGCATCTAGGATGAAATTCATGGAATCATAGAATGNGTCTTCTGTGACAAATTGGTTCCATCTGGTTATTGTCCATGATCAGAGCAAGAAAGACTAAAGGCTTCTGAAATGTAAGGTCATGATTCTTCTTTGTATAGATTAAAATGGAAAGCAAATAAAGGGTTTGTATGGATTCCTAGAAAGTATAAAAATACTGTTTTAAAGCTTTCTTTAAAGAAGTTATCAGTCTACTTTCAAACTCTTACTATGCTTATGATCTTAGGAATCACCGTTCACCTTTGGAAAAAAATCCAGTTAGAGGATATTTTCATCTGTCCGAAGATGGTAGAAGTTATTTTTTACATCATTGTATTGGAATATGAATGGAAGTATTTTAGTTGCCTGATGCAGAGAAAGGAGTAAATTGTTTGATGGTTTGTATTTTCTGTCTGTAAAACAGGCAAGGAATGCCTGTAAATACTATATTAACTACAAATTTCAACATAATTCATTGCTATTCTGGTAAAAACTCTACATACTCATTTTAAGAAATATAATTTAGGCTATTCATGTTGCATTGCAAGCATGAAGAAAAGAAAAACGAAACAAACCAACAATCTCTGAGGTATGTCTGTTAAAATCCTCGTTACAAAGACTAATTGTTTAATAATATTTATATTTCATATTCTTATTTTGAACTTATGTGATAAACAAAATGATGAGTTAATTATTTTAATTTTTTTTCATCTTAAGAGCTTGCTGAAATTCTCCATTTTCAGAAAGTTCATGAACACTTCCTTGAAAGATCTGAATATAGGTTCTGCAACTGTCAACTGATCAGCCACTGTCATTTATATTTTTTGGCAAACTGATCATGAGGACAGTGTAGTTTTCAAGAAAACTGCTATATTTGTAAGTAATTTCATTATTTCTTTTTCCAAGAACAATCTGGTGTCAAACTTAATTTTATTTTCACTTGAACTAGGTGGAAAAAACCAGCATACTGAGCTAATATTATTAGCAGTATACCAAATGAATCTACCTCTGTATGAATACATTTGGTCATCCGTCATTTAATTCAGGATTCTGTCTGAGTGAATATACACATGTCTTCTTTGGGATTACAACAACAGTTGATATGATCAGGATCTGAGCATGTTTAAATCAGGAATAGTAAGGTTTCATTTGAATTATAATTTTATATTATTGTAAGTCTTGCTAAAACTGAGCTGGAAAAAATGAATGCTGTTTTTCATGACATAAGCAATAAAGCATTTTAAAGCACTTTCTTTTCCAGAAGTGACAGATTTATTTTTTTTTTAAACTCAAATTTCAGTATGGTCGAGAAATGGAACAGCAAGCCTTTCTGGAAGGTAGGATAGGTTTTGCTCAAATGAAAAGGATTTTTTGATGCTGAGTCCCAACTTTAAAATGTAGTTTAACACATCCCAGATGATTTCCAAACCTCAATATACTTCTTTCTTAAACCATGTTACTTCTACCATTTAACCATTAGTAACACAAAATGCAGTAGGAAAATCATGCCAAAAATTCTGAAAACTAATATAATATGAAAACAAAATTCAGGCTTAGCACTTAGTACTAGGAAGTACGATGTTACAAGTAATTTTGAGTTAATCCATTACTAATTAGTCTTAAAAGAACAAAAACATGTTTTAAAGAGGTCATATAATGTTTTCACATTTATGCTAAGCTAATTGTCTATTTGGTGTTACAAGGAAATTCAATTATCTGACTCCATGACATACACCAAAGAACCTAAGTGCACATGGGAACGCTTTTTGTGGGGCTCAAAACGATGGATAAGTAGGCTTTCAAGTACAAGAGACATGACATAAAAAAAATATTAAACTGCCTGACTAGTTTTCCTTGTATATTAAAAAATATGTATTATTTTCAATTTTTTAGATCTGTCTCATAGACAAAGCCACATAATACTGAAAACATGTATGTAATACTCTAAAAAGAAAAGGAGCTACCAAAAATAAAGAGAACAAATGATGAGATTTTTTTCTTCTCCAAGACAGAAAGCAATCTCCACGAAAAACCCAAACTTTCCAATTAACGATTTTTGAGTTTTGGACTGCTGTCTTCAGAATTCAAAAAAACTTTTTAAAAAACATGGTTGGTTTGTTTGTTTTCCCTTGCAGAAAAGTTATGCTTTATAATATTTCTTACTTCTCCTGTTTCGGTTGAAAATTTACATCCCTTTTTTGGACCACTCTTTTCAATCTTAATTATCCTTACTGCATAGTTTTTCTAGGAAGGTGCTTTGCATGCTTGCAAATGCACATAGAAGCATGCCCAAATCGAGAATTTTCCAATACCATAGGTCAATTATAAAATAATTTTCTTTTTCTGTCCAATGAAGGATAATTATGAAATTTATTACAGAAAGGTATTGGGGAATTAAAATATGGCTTGCTTCTTTCATTTTCAATTTAATTTTCGCTCTCACAACATTAAGTGAATTTCCTGCTTAACATCTATACTTGAAAATCGCAGATTTAAGTAAGAGAGAATTATGGCTTTCTTGAGAGTGCAGGACATTTATTTCAATGCCTGCACTAGAAATTTAAATGGTTTCCACTAATGGTGTTATTAACGATTCTCAAGTAAAATGAACAAGATATTTCAATTATCAGCAGTGTTGTCTAATAAGGAAAAACACACAACAAATTTCATTTTTACACATACCAAACGAAGTAAAAATGAGAAAATACTAAGACAACATGAATGAGAACATCTGTGTTGTTTACAAGAGAAACAAAGTATTTTGAAGTCCTGATTAAGCATCCGTTATTACCATATTTAAGAATTATATTCAGGAAACTATAATAAAGTATAAAAAAACCCTTAAATATAAAACATGTAAAAATGGTATGTTAATTTGGTAATTAAGCCATATTTGTACATAAACAGTTAATTTTGCATTAACAGAAGGTACAACTTCAGGAATCATATAACGGTGAATCTACTAAAAACATATTTTCCACTTTTAAAAAAATCTTATTTTTAAGTTACTGTATGTTAAAAGGAAAAAGAAAATGTATTGCAGTCACAAAGCTACTTTCAAACAATTTTTGTACTTTGAGGTTGTTGTGGTAGGCTTAAACAGGCCAAAATAGGCTTATACATGTCCTGGCTTGCCCAGACATGTTTTTCTGCTCTCCCTCCTGTTTTGGGGAGAAGCAACCGCGGGAAAGAAGACAAAAGAATCTGGAGCCACTGAGTCTGAGGACTGTGGCCTGCCCAGACTTGTTTTGCGTCCTGTGGTAAACAAGGTACACACCCTCAGATTGTGCCTGCCTTGTGCAAGGTCTGTGTTCTGCCTTTGAAAGGGTAAAGGAAGCCTATGGCTTCACCTAATATGGTCGAACTTGGCTAACTGCCATTCTGATTGGCTATTCTGTGTCCAAAGGCCCATTAGTCTTGGGCTGCATTGATGAAAGGAGATGAGCAGGTGACACAACGTGGTCTGCTGTTGTATCTGTGCTTGCTGCTTGCTACTGCCTGATGCCATTGCTCACTGCTTTATTGCATCCTGAACTGCCTGGAAACTCCATCACCTCGAGTGTACCAAGAGCAGGCTCTAAATGCGTCCACACGATTGGCCTGCATAGCCAGCGTGACATCATGCTAAGACTGAACATCACATTGCATTCTGCCTACCCCTCTGCAAGGCTTCTGCTGAATCGGGAATCAAGAGGAACCAGGTCAGAGACAATACTAGACTCTGAGAAAAGAGCCTGGGAAAACTCCAAAGCCTCTAATGGCTTTGAGATCATCAACAGCAACCCTTTCATGTGCTTTAGATGCTGTCTGATACTATTTTGTGAGTAAATACGTAAAGCCTCTTGTAATTCAACTGCCTTCTGCCATAAGCAGAAAGGAACTCCCTGAGTCCATCTAGTGGGCATTCAGTATACTGACCGCAAGCAGGATATTGACCGCAAGAAACTTCTCTTCCAGTTCAGTGAATGTTATCTATTTTTGTTAGTTATTTCTGGATCCTATGTTATTATCTCTACAACATTTCCATGACTGTGCAAAGAACCAATTATTATTAAAATTAATGGTCTGGGGGGCAGTGGGGGTGAGACTCCCGATTATTGAAAATTAATAAACAATATGAATTTTTGAAAATCATATCTCATATCACTTAACTGCCACTCCATTACAGAGGTTGTGCTATTGTATTATCAACAATGTAATTCGTTATCCAGATCCTGACTTGCAAATAGATTTTAACTAAAGTAGATCGAATCGGTTAAATGTTTCCTCAGCCCCTCCTTTAAGGCTTTTAAAAAATACCTTTTTTATTTTGACTTCTAAATGTAGAGATAACAAGGTCACAAATTGATCATGTATGGAGCTGAACTTCAAACTGCATTTCTGAATCCCATTTTATCCAACTGTACCTTAGCAATATTGCTTAAATGTCTTTTTCTTTTCCTAGTTATTGAATGAATTGAGCTGAATCCAATATAATAATCTGCTTTACTCACTTGACTGTTTTATAATTAGGGGTTTTATATTGAATTTTTAAAAAAAAACTTACATATATCTAAATTTACCTTTTTGGGTTCTTAATTTGCTTTAAAACAACTATTGCAACATAATATCTTAGAGATAAAATAATGAAATATATTTGCAATTAATAATTTCTCTAATTTAGCATGTCTTTGTTTCATTTTCTATTTCCTTTCAGCTCACCAAACATTCTGTTTGGAATCCTTTCTTATTCATGTTTAATTATTTCAGTAAACCTGTTTTAGCTCAGAGATTATTTCAAGGGATTTTTTGTAGTAACACAAACATTCAGTACATGAAATTCAATATTTATGTTGCTCATGGACTAAATTATTCATTATGTGTGAGTTAGACAAGTCAGCTGCTCAACCAACTCACAAAGAGACTTCTAAATCTCTCCGATTTCTGTACTCTTGGAGAACAGTTACATTCTCCTCAGCAACAAGATGCAGAAGACATTAAGATCTTTAAGAAACTCTAGACCATTTCTTTCTTGAAACATACAGCTAGCTATTATAAATAGACCAGAAGCTCTAGATCATTTCTTTCTTGAAAGATACAGCTAAGTATTACAAATAATCAAGATTAAGATTTACTACTTAGACACAAGTGTCTTTCATTACTTTGTCTCCAAGTCTGTGATCTGTGTATGACTGCATCTGATAATGCAGAGATCAATAACATAGCAATAACAGTGAATAGCCTTGCATCGTAATTGTGGAAAGAAATCTAATTGGGTTTTCTTGCAACCAAGTTCTGACATCTACTACATTGGTGTTTTGGGGGATCACAGTCACTAGCAGAGGAAATGTGCTCAATATGTAAATAATGTTTCATTGCAAATTTATCCACACATATTATTTTCATATTCAGAAGAAAATTTAAAATTACTTTCTACCCTTCCTGAATCCTCTTTATTCCTCCCCCATATCAGGGCACAAAACTCAAAAAGAATATAGTGTGTATTTGAAATATGCTTTCCTTAACCTGTTATTGTTACCAAAATGAATATTTTAGATAATCAATCACACATACACACATTCTCTGAGGCTCCACATTTGATATAAAAAAGAAGAAACCTCCTTTTAACCCCCCACGCTCTTAAATAAACTAAGTTATGGGATTGGAATACTCATTGGTAGCATCTGTGTGATCTTTATTATACTGCTACTATTACAAGGGTCTATGAAACTAATTTGACCAGTTTCCTTGTAACTTTGAAGTGTAACTGATTGGAATGTTATTCAGTTTAGGAAAACAGGTTTTTTCTTTCCCCTCTCCTGTTCCCCCAGCTTCTACTTATAGTAAAGTGTTTTCATGTATTAATCCATGGTATTTTACATACAGGACAAATGAGGAGTGCAAAATCTAAGATGTAACGTATCTACATATAATTATACTGATGAAAGAATCTACATTTAACCTCATCATGCTATGTTCTCTCTCCTGTAAATGAAGAAAAAAGTCTTTAAGGGATTTATCATGAAATAAAGTAAATATCTATCTCATATGTTAGATACTTACTTTCTAAATACCTAAAGTTAGGAACTCTTTGGACTACCTTGTATTTTTTGTTCACTAATCCTGGAGGAAAAAAGCAGTATCATAACTCTGAAACTCTGAACAGCCAGTCTGTTCAGGAGACTGGCTGACCAAGTGTCTTGGGAGGCCACCCTGAAGAGTCCAGGAAAGCTGGACATACACCAGGAGGGAAGTCTTAAAGGCATAGGAGCCTTTCTATAAATTCATTAACAGAAGGAGGACTAGGGAAAAATCTCCATCCTTTATTGGATACGGAGCGAAACCTAGTGACTAAGGATAAGGAAAAGGCTGAGGTGCTTGATGCCTACTTCGCCTCAGTCTTTAGCACTGGATCCAGCAGTTTCCTGGATATCCAGTCGTATGAGCTAGTAGACAGGGAGGGGAAGGAGAATGAGGTCATCACAATAAATGAGGAAGTGGTCAGAGATCTGCTATGCCACTTAGACCCACACAAGTGTATGGGGCAGGAGGGGTTGCACCCAAGGGTGATGAAGGAGCTGGCAGATGTGCTCACCAAGCCACTCTTCATTATTTAGCTGAAGTCCTGGTTAACTGGGGAGGTCCCAATGGACCGGAGGGTGAAACCAAATGTAACACCTGTCTACATGAAAGGCATAAAGGAGGAGCTGGGAAACTGTAGACTTAACAGTCTGATCTCAGTACAAGGGAAGGTCATGGAATAGATCATCTCAAGCACCATTACACATCATATAGAGGACAATCAGGGGATCAGGCCCAGTCAACATGGGTTTATGAAGGGCAGGTCCTGCCTGACAAACCTGATCTCCTTCCATGACAAGATAAACTGACTATGGGACGAGGGAAAGGCAGTGGATATTGTCTACCTAGAGTTTTGAAAAGCATTTGACACTGTTTCTCACAGAATTCTCATGGGCAAATTAGCTCCTTAAGGCTTGGATGAACATACTAACTGCTGGATAAAGCACTGTCTGGACAGAAGGGCCCAAAAAGTGGTGGTCAATGTAGTTAAACACAGCTGGTGGTTGGTCACAAGTGGTGTTCCTCAGGGCTCAGTATTGGGACGATTTCTGTTTAACATCTTTATTGATGATAAGGACATAGAGTGTGTCATCAGTAAGTGTGCGGGTGACACCAAGTTAGGTGGGAGTGTTGATCTGCACAAGGGTCAGGAGGCTCTACAGAGGGACTTGGATAGACTGGATCGATGGGTCACTGTTAATGAGATGAGCTTTGACAAAGCTAAACGCCAGGTCCTGCACTTGGGCCACAACAACACCAAGCAATGCTACAGGCTTGAAGAAGTGTGGCTGGAAAGTTGTCTGGCAGAAAGGGACCTGGGAGTTGTAATAGACAAACAATTCAATATGAGCAAGCAGTGTACCCAGCTGGCAAAGAAAGCCCGTGGCATCTTCGCTTGTATTAGAAATGCTGAGTCCAGCAGGAGTAGGGAGGTAATTGTCTCCTTGTGCGTGGCTCTGGTGAGGCCACACTTCAAGTATTGTGTTCAGTTTTGGACACCTTAATACAAAAGGGATGTTGAGGTGCTGAAGTGAGTGCAGAGGAGGGCAATAAAGCTGGTGAAGGGCCTGGAAAATAAATCATATGAAGAGCAACTGACGGAGCTGAGGCTGTTTAGTTTGAAGAAGAGGAGGCTGAGGGGAGACCTCATCATTGTCTACAGTTACCTGAGAGAGGTTGGTGCCAGTGTCCTTTCACAGATAATAAGCAATAGAACAGGAGGAAATGGTCTCAGACTGCAACAGGAACAGTTTAGACTGGACATCAGGAAAAATACTTTCAGAGAGTAGTCAAACATTGGAAGAGTCTGCCCGTGTAGGTGGTTGAGTCACCAGCCCTGGATGTGTTTAAAAGTCATTTGGACAAGGTGCTTGGGGATATGGTTTATGCTGAACCTTGTAGAGTAGGGATATCGGTTGGACTTGGTGATCCGAACTTCGGTGATCAGGTCTCTTCCAACCTGAATGGTACTATGATTCTATGAAATTGTAGGTTTAACTCCAGCTGACAATTAAGCACCATACAGAAGTTTGCTCACTGCTTCCCCACTGCCATAACTGGATAGGGAGGAGAGTTCCCAACAAGTGACACACAATGGAATTGCTCACCACTCACTGATTGATGACCTACCAGTCCCCAAGTGGCGATTGCTTCCCTCCTGCAGCCAACTCACTCTATTTTATATACTGCATATGACATCCTGTAGTATGGAATACTCCTTTGGTTAGTTTGTGTCAGCTGTCCTGGCCATGTTCCCTCCTTCTTGTACACCTCCTTACTGTCAGAGCATGGGAACTGAAAATCCCTTAATTTAGGATAACTGTTACTTAGCAACTAAAGTATCAGTGTGTTATTAACATTACTCTCACACTAAATCCAAAAGAGTGCTGTACCAGCTACTAGGAAGAAAATTAACTCTGTCCAAGCCAAAACTAGGACAAAAATAACAAAAGTTTTAGAAGTAAAATTGCTTTCATAAGGAAGACAAACAAAACATTCTCATTAAAAAAGGAGAAAATAAAAACAATAACCAACACAAAAAAGGTTGAGTTATGACAAAATATTCTTATTTTCTAGTCTCTTTTATTTAGAAGGCAGATGTTTCCATCTGAAGCCCTGTGAACCAGATTAGGGTTTTCCTTCTGAACATGATAAATTCAATAGAAGACTAGGTAAAAGCAAGACACAAAACAAATGGAACACAAATGTTATTCAGTCAGTAACAGTTAACAGCCTACACTTGAAAATTACTTGGCTACTAAAATTGATGCAATTTTCATAAAACTCTTATAATAAGTACAAAGAAATGGAATACAAAAGAAGGCTCTTTCCCCTAAATACCATTCTCCTGCTTCAAATACAATCTTTGGGTCATAGAAAGAGGCAAAAAGGATGTATAAGAAAACTTCACATAGAAAGGTTATTTCTAGAATAAATGCTACAAATGTCTAATCTGAAGAATTATCCTAGCATATATATAATCTTTGAAATGTTGATGGCTCAACTAAAACTAGAGAATTTTTTTCTGATTATGTATTTCTCTATTGTGCAGAATCAATTTAAGGGAGAAAAAAGGATGCAGAAAACAGCACTGCATTGCAACAGTAGGGACACAGAATTAGGGAAGGGAGAGCCAACTCACATCTTGAACCTTTCACTACCCTTTTTTCAGGAAACCATTCAAGATACTCCATTGCAACATTTCAACCATCTGCAATCCCTCTTTTCTTCCATCTTGAGTTGAAAGTGACATATTTCAAATTGTTTCAACAGTAAAAAAGGTTTCTGCTTTTAAAACTACTCATTAACAATTGCTGTGAGTAGTGATTGATCTTTGCCTTCTCTACTTTTGATGCGTTATGTTTGTGTGATACCTGGAGCCATGATCTATGGAATGACAACAATTAACAGCAAAACTTGCCATATATTAGGACAGTTGTATATTTGCTAGAGTCAACTCACTCTGCTACTATCCTGACAAACTAGTCACTCTAAAACTAGTTTAGCTATCTCTACAGTAAACTGGAAATCATTACTGAACTGGATGATGAGTGCACCCTCAGAAAGTTTGCTGATGACACCAAACTGGGAGGAGTGGCTGACAGTGACTAGAAGGGTTGTGGAGCGCAATCTTGACAAGCTGGAGAAAGGGAGTAATAGGAACCCCATGAAGTTCAACAAGGACAAGTGCAAAATCCTGCACATAGGGACAAACAACCTCAAACACCACCGTGTACTGGAAGTTACTCAGATGGAAAGCAGCTTGGCAGAAAAGCACCTGGGGTCCTGGTGGACACAAAGCTGAAAAGGAGACAGAGTGTGCTCTTGTCACAAAGAAGGTTAACAGTGTCATGTGGTGATGGACTGCCAGCAGACTGAGGAAGAGAAATCTTTCCTTCTACTCAGTACTGGTGGGGCTACATACATCTGGAGTGCAGTGGCCTGTTCTGAGCTACCCGGTGTAACAGCGATTAAGTAAACATGGTAGGCTAGAAAGTCCAGAGGACTGGTCAGATGGCTAAGGGATTGGGCCATCTCACTGCTTTGAGGAAAGGCTGAGAGCTGTGACAGTCCATCATAGAGAAGACAGTGATCTTACAAATCTTCTCAGTGGTGACCAGTGACAGGACCAGAAGCAATGGGCACAAACTGAAACAAGGAAGTTCCATCTAAACATAAAGAAACAGTTTTTTACTCTAAGGGTCACTGAAAACGGGTTGTGTAGGGATGTCACCTCTGTCCTTGAAGATAATTCAGAAGCCACCTGGACATCGTTCTAGGAAACTGGCTCTATGTGTCCCTGTTTAAGCACAGAGTTTGGACCAGATGACCTGCAGAGGTCCACTCCTACTTCTATCATCCTGTGATCATAAGTAGAAAATAGGCACAGCTTGCGTTAGATAGGTATGAAAGTGTTGTACATTCTAACAAGGTAAACTCAGACATCTGGATTTGACTCAGATAGTAAAAGTTTCAAGATAATTAAGTGTGCAATTTAAGCTGTGCATTCCAGGGACCTTACAGCATGCTGTTCTACTGATTGTTCCACATAGCTCCTGAAAAAACAGGATGAATATACTCCACTGACAGCTTTTAATGTTTTAATAGTTATGGGTTATTTGTTGCCCACAACAAAAAGCTTTGCCACCTTGTATAGATCTCAAGAAAAACATGAGGTCTGCAGAAGGTTTCTTCTCCTCCTACGATAAAACTTCTCTATCCAATTGATACATCTTTCTGCCCTCATTAATTACAGTAGAGGCCACTTCCACGTGACAAACTCCACAAAACCAACCTTGTATATGTTTAAGACAAAATAACTCAAAGATAAAGACTTCATTTTTTGCAAAATTGTATGTCTTGGGTTGAGTTGAATCTGCTGCTGTTATTCATACCATGCCGCAGTCATGCCAGCTTCAAAAATGGAAGTACTGGCTGGAGCAAATTATTATGGGGCTTGATGTTCAGACTGCAACATGGGAGGCTTCCTATTCTGGTTGCTGCTTCTGGGTTTCAGGTTCTTGGGTGATGGTCTTTTCCACTGGAATGGTGGTGAGGCAAGGAGAGATGGGGTAGTAGTTTTCTGGCTTGGGCTTTTGGCTCACTTGCTTCTGCCTGCTGCTGCTCTGTACTATGCTTTTTCTGCAAACAGGCTAAGGTGATTATGTATTTTGTACTATCCTTATCTGATTTTGCTCAGTAAACTCTATTTCTCTCTCACTTTTTTTGGTCCAAATTTCGAGTTTCTGTGTGCTACTTTTCCCACATTTGTGTGTTGGGAAAACAGAGAGGTTAACCCGCTGGTTTGGTTTGACTTCACAGAATTACAGAAACATTCCAGTTGAAAAAGACCCTCAGGATGACCAGCTGATATCCCTACTCTACAAGGTTAACCCTAAACCATATTCCCAAGCACCGCATCCAAAAGACTTGAACACACTCAGGGTTGGTGACTCAGCCACCTCCCTGGGCAGCCCATTCCAATGTCTGACCACTCTTTCCTATGAAAAAAATGTCCTGATGTCCAGTCACAGCTTCAGGCCATTCCCTCTTGTTCTATCACTATCTACCTGTGAGATCTCTGCAGCCTCCTTTCAGGTAGGTGTAGACAGCGATGACATCTCCCCTCAGCCTCCTCTTCATCAAACTAAACAGCCTCAGCTCCCTCAGTTGCTCTTCATATGATTTATTTTCCAGGCCCTTCACCACCTGTACTGCCCTCTGTCGCGGAAGGGGTAATTAGCTACTGCGAGACGATATTTAAAAAATATTAATATATAGTTTATTAATATTAAATAATCGGAACTCGCACCACCCCGACCACCATTTANCTAGCCAAGATTTGGCCATATTGGGTGAAGCCATAGGCTTGCTTTACCCTTTTTTGGGCAGATCACGGGCCTTGCATAAGGCAACCGCGTGCACCCTGTTTACTGCAGTTACTGGGACTGACCCCAGACCCCAGACTTAGTGGTGCCAGGTCCTTTGTCCCTTTTCCCGCAGTTGCTCTCCCCAAAACAGAAGGAGGGAGAGCAGAAAAAAAAGGTCTGCATAAGTCAGGACATTCACAAGCCTAATTTGGCTTGTTTAGGCCTACCATGACACCCTCCTCTGCACTCACTCCAGCATCTCAACATCCCTCTTGTACTGAGGTGCCCAAAACTGAACACAACACTTGAGGCGTGGCCTCACCAGAGCCATGCACAAGGGGATACTTACCTCTCTACTCCTGCTGGACTCAGCATTTCTAATACAAGCCAAGATGCCATGGGCTTTCTTTGCCAGCTGGGCACACTGCTTGCTCATATTGAATTTTGTCTATTACAACTCCCAGGTCCCTTTCTGCCAGACAGCTTTCCAGCCACACTTCCCCAAGCCTGTAGCATTGCTTGGGGTTCATAATCATAGAATCAACCAGGTTAGAAGAGACTTCCAAGATCATCCAGTCCTACCTATCACCCAGCGCTATCCAATCAACTAGACCATGGCACTAAGTGCCTCATTCAGGTTGTTGTGGCCCGAGTGATTCAAACCATTAAACAGTTAAGCATGCAATGGAAATTGTGCTGTTTTGAAAGTCAAGGAAAGATAAGCTTTTATTTATATAACCAGAGTTTATAATTGATTTGGACAGTAAATTCAATCTAAAGTGTCAATAAATATGTGTTTTCACATGGACACTTTCTATACATATACAATGTCCCTCATATATAATAAGGACATTTATGGAATGAATGTTTCACCTAGAATGAACTGAATAGAATGAGCAACAGAAGTAGACTGTTTTTATGAAAACATTGTTCTGAAGCTTTGCCAATGCAGAAGTAATAAAAAGAGACACTAGATTTGTATTGTCTAATCATTGTTGTCATTTCTTAATAGCTTTATGAACACACGTAAAACTGATTTACCTTGAGAAGATCCACTGTTCTACTAAATAAATTTATCCCAACATATGCTCAGTATACAATGAGACACTGAATAAAAAGTCAGGTAAACTGCATGTCTGTGGGATAAAAAAACTCTATTAAAGCATTATAATACCTCAATGTTTTATTTCAACAGCATCTCATGACAGCTTCATAGCATTTACTGATACTTGGCCGATATTTACTAAACTTTACTGTTAGAAAATTGTTTTTGGAAATGAATGTCGCACATAACTGAGTTATGAATGGTTATCTTTTTCATTGTTTATAATTTTCACACTGTCACTTATCTGCACAAAAAATGCCTGCCACACTGATAGGACTCTTGAGCAATTTTAGAATTAGCTAAAGGATGAAAAAGATCCCTTTGGATTGTATCTGCACACTGAATTGAACTATCACATCTTTCTTCAGATAAAATACCAGCTGACAAGAAACCTCCACAGCCAGAGAAGTTGTAATGAATAAAGGAAAATGTTAGCTTTACTGCATGATCTATAGAAGAAAAGTAGAAAAATGACAGCACGTTCATCCTGTACTGACTATAATCAAGTAACTACCATTTCACAAGCAGTGAAATTTCAGGCAGAAATTTTTCATACATTTAGAGACTAATAGATCTCCTTCATTGATAACCTAATAGAGGAACATGGGGATCTCTCTAGAAGCTTGCCTGAAATTCCTAATAACTAAGAATTATTAATTCTTATTGTAATTATTTTTATTTCCTCAAAGTTAACATAAAAATTACATTGAAAATGTCATTGAATTTCCTCACAGATCAACATTAAAGTGGAGTGACTGCTTAATTCACTTGCATAAACTAAGCATTTAGCACTGCCTGAGATGCCACATGGTGTCTAAGAATTCCCATAGGGCTAGTAAATATGGCACTGGATTGATGAGGTAATGCTTCCAGAAAATGCGATGGGACTCATGCAGCATGATAATCCATGGCACCTCTCAAATCAGCACACAGGTTTGTTCCTGCATGCTGGGAACTGCCCTAGATCTTCACTGCCTACAGTGGGAGGTTGGGAATCTAGCTGATGCTATACACACATGACTGAATAAGAAACTGAATCATACCTTAAGTCCTTTCAGATTTAAGTGATAACCTCCTGGTATCCAATTAATTTAGAAATGATTGAAAGAATTCACAAACTGTTGTAGAGGATGACTGAATACACACACTGCTTGGCATTTAGCCCTGACCAGCAGGTCAGAAACACTCTAGAAAACCTATTAACTCTAATCACGTGCGAATTCAGGTCAGGTGCACTTTTTTAGTAATGCTAAAGATGGTCAGAGCACTGAAAATACTTTATCCCTTCATATTATCAATCACTGCCCTGAAAGTTAGAGACTGACAGTTAAGAGTGATATTCTCCATTTTGGATAAGCAAAGGATCTTTCAATTGTTTCAACTAGCCCAATGTATATTGAAAAGGTCAGAACTCAATGAACCTCAATCTCACGACTGCCTAGTTAATTGGTTTTTTAGAAGTACAGAGAAATACCTCTTTGCTAAATGTCAGCTGAGCTTGGAAGGATTTTACAAGTTTGCCTCACAATGTCAATTATCCAAGCTAGAGTTTCTACTCAATTATTATATGCAAATTATTATACACTTTAAAAATCATGTACAGCCAGATGTAGTGTGTGCATATTGAGGGGATTTACAGGTTTAGCATTTCCTACAAGTTCCCTACAACATCTTTGTGTGAGTAAGAACAGAACTCAGGCGGATCAATTCACTCTCTCTCCAGTGACTTAGAGGGTATTTAAGTACTTCACTTTTTAAGGACCGGATTGTTTCTGTCCCTGGGCAAAAAAACCTAATTTAGATGCCTCTATTAGTTTCACTGGATCTGAGCCACACTGTGCTCAATATTCAGACTATGTATTATTCTACTGATGTGTTTTACAAGCTCTGAAAGTGATATCATTAAAAGAGTTGTAGAGAGGAAGGTAATATTTATACTTAATACTATGCCATCTTCTAGTTTACAATAGTTAACCAATGATCTGCTATTGCAAGCAATTACAAAGAAACATCCATTATAAGCACAGCACACTGGTGGAGTACAAGCTTTCTTTAACTTGGCCATTCTGCAAGTATGTATTTGTGCACTTTTTATTGTGTATGTTTGCTAAGAAACATTAAAACACAACATCCTTGTTCTTTGTTATTCATGTTAGTCAAGGCACTCAGTATCATGTCTTAGCTCCTAACTCTTGTTTGTTAATTCCTTCAGCAGCCCAACTGTCATTAACAACTTCTCACACTCTTAAAACACCATAAAAGTAATGTTTAGCCCAACAGAATCTGCACATGTTCTTGACTTATGGTGTAGCCTCAACTCTAAAAGATAAATCACACTGTGTACAGACAATTAGCAAAACAAGGCTTTTCATCTTAATAAAAGCAATTACATTACTTGTAAAAAAAACAGGACTAGACAGAGGCTCAAACACATTGAGGAGTTGCATTGAATGTTTCCAGGTAAAGCTTGAGTCAGGGAATCATCAAATGGTTTGAGTCGGAAGGAAGCTTTAAAGATCATCCAGTGCACCTTTAACAGGATTAGGTGACACAAGCATAGAAGAAATAATTTTGTTTTGAGAAAGAAGAGAAAGATAAGGAGAAGACTTTTCTATACTGTTTGCCTTCAGGGACAGAAATTAACATTTTACCCTCAGCTGCAGATGAGGTTAGACTTTTGCCTCTATACAATTAGTGAGGATTCGGACAGGCTGTTTGGCCACCTGAGCTGTGGGGAAGTTAATCACTATGCCATGCATCACGGTGAAAGTAATCATCAGTTGATGGATTAAGATCAGGGACCTAGGTAAGGACACCTTCAACTATTCTAGCCAGATCTTAACAGGTTATCTTTCCACAACCATAGATTTTCACCTCTAACTAAAAGTTTCACACAAGTAGTCTACAATAAAATAATGAAACAAATCTATATATGCATGCATGTGGATATTCATGCACCACATAAACTGTGGGGTACCTCGCTGGAAAGCAGCTTGGCAGAGCAGGAGGCAGTACCATGCCTGTGCTGCAAATAAGACTAAGAGGATTCTGGGCTGCATGAAAGAAAGTATTGTCAGTTGGCCAAGAGGGGTGACTCTCTACTCAGCACCAGTGAGGCCAAAATTGTAGTACTGTGTCCAGATCTATGTTCTAGGTTGTTAGGTGCAGACAGACATGGATATGCCACGGAGAATTCAACAGAGGGCCACAAAGATGGTGAAAGGACTGGAACATCTTTCCTATCAGGAAAGGATGAGAGAACTGGGGCAGTTTTGCCTGGAGAAGAGAAGACTAAGAGGGAATTTTACTTTATGTGCATAAATACCTGAAGGGAAGGTGCAAAGAAGATGGAGCCAGGCTCTCTTCAGCAGTGCCCAGTGACAGGACCAGAGCAATGGGCACAAACTGAAACATAGGAGGTTCTGTGAATGGCAGGAAACAATTTCATACTGTGAGTTTGACTGGGCCCTGATACAGTTCTTGGAGGTATTCAAAAGACATTTGGACATGGTCTTGGACAACTGGCTCTAGGTGTCTCTGCTTCAAGGAATGTGTTAGACTAGATGACCTCCAGAAGTCTTTTCTAAGCTCAAAAATTCTGGGATTCCATATATGTTTATCATATCATCTCAAAACAAATGTATCCACAAACAGTCTTTAGTAGCTTTGCTTTGTTTTAAATACAATAATTTTGTTTGACTTTTTAGAACATTGAAATAATTTTAAACATGAATTGAAAAATATTGCCAAAACTTGAGGGCAGTTTTTTTAGCACAAAATCTTTTAGCACAAAATATAGCTTCTTAGAATTTTCGAAATGTCATCTTTACAGTATTTTTGTTTCTTAATTTTGTTTTTTAACTTGCTTTCAGTAAAGACCACGATTAAAAACTGTTGACAAAAAAACCTAAGATAATCTTGTAAACGAACAATTCCAGTAAATTATCTAAAATATTTCAGCCTTAAAAAGGTTTAAGGCTGCTACCAAACTTTTACTTTCCTTGAATCCTTTAAGAGTGGAAATGAACAAAAAATAGTGTGTTTTCTGCACATATCAATACAGAATACTTGGAACACCTATTGACAAGTAGAAGCTAAATCTTACCTATTGTAATGTGAAAGAATTTCTTACATTAGTCAAACCAATAAATTTTCAAGTTTGACTTGACTGGAGAAATACAAACTGTTTTAGTCTAGCAAATAGGTTCAGACAAAAAAAAAAAAGTCAAAATAAAACTAAAGTTCTATGGCAGCATTGTAGGTTCTATTATTTAATTTTCAGATTCAGGATACTTCCCTTTAATATTTTAGTTCTGATTGGCCTGTCCTGAATTCTTCTATTGAATTTTGAACTACATTGTTTGATGTCCTATTACTCAATCTGACTACACTGCCAATATAATTACTGCACCTTGAAAGCGAAATGAGGTATCATAAAATCTAAGACTATAAATTTAAGCCTTCATTTTAAGAGGATCTCAGTACAATATTTCCAATCTGTTAATAATTGCAGTCTATGACTTCATTTCTTTTAGTGAATTTAAATGTAAGGAACCTTTTTTTTTTTTTTTCCCCCTCAAAGGTCCAATGATTAGCTTTTAATTTTGACCTGGCTTCCCTCCAAGGAGCTCTTCATTTAGCTTTCAGTGCAATGAAAATGATAAAGTGTTTAACACTATTTATAAAACATAAAGTATAGTGGGAAAAAAAAATCACATTTTGATAATAAATAATACATTTGAAACTGTTACATATTTATTTTAATGTGGAAACAATTTCGAAATACTTTTTTAACATTATAGCAAATTGATGCAATATTCAATTATAGGCAGGCAGCAGTGTGAAAGGGTTAGTTTTCAGATTTAATTGGACAAGGAAAAAAAGAGGTTTGCCAGAATTTTATCACTCTAATTCTTTTTGAAACTTCTTACAATGAGCTTTACTACTTACTTTCATACACCCTATTTACTGGTTAAAGTCTCCTGACTGCTTAGAAAGAAATATGTTCTCTCTAGAAGTTGGACTTGAATCTGCAGGAAGGTTTATGTGAAATGTTCTAAAAGGTACACAATGGAATTAAGTTTAATACATCTGTTTTAGAAGTTTATAGGTGGGTGTCAATTATATGAGAGTCCAGTAATAACATGTTTACATTTATGATACACTATCATCATAGACTCATGGAATGCACTCGGTTGGAAGAGACATTTAGAGATCATCTAGTTCAAACCTCCTGCAGTAAGCAGTCATCCCCAACTAGATCAGCTTGCTCAGAGCCCCATCAAGCCTGACGCTGAATGTCTCCAGGGATGAGGCCTCCACTACCTCTCTGGGCAACCCGTTCCACTGTTCCACCACCCTCATAGTAAAGACCTTCATCCTAATTTCCAATCTAAATCTACTCTTCTCTAGTTTAGAAACATTTCCCTTTGCCCTAGTGCTACATGGTTTTGTAGATAGTCCCTTATCAGCTTTCCTGTAGGCCCTCTTCGGGTACTGGAAGAGCATTTATAAGGTCTACCTGGAGCCTTCTCCTCTCCAGGCGGAACAATTCCAACTCTCTCAGCCTGCCTTCATAGGAGAGGTGCTCCAGCCCCCTCTGATCATCTTTGTCATCCTCCTCTGGACCTGTTCCATGAGCTCCATGCTCTTCTTGACTTGGGGTTTCCAGAGCTGGACATAGTACTCCAGGAGGTCCCACCAGAGCAAAGTAGAGTGGCACAAACACCTCTCTTGATCTACTGGCCATGCTTTTTTTGATACAGCCCTGGATGTCATCAGCCTTCTAGACTACAAGTACACATTGCTGATGCATGTCCAGCTTTTTCATCACCAGTACCCTCAAGTCCTTTTCTGCAGGGCTGCTCTCTGTCACATTATCCCCAGCCTGTATTGATAATGAGGACTGTCCTAACCCAATGGACATATGGGATGTAATTTAGTTGCTAACCATGGGGTATAGTGATACCTCAAATAAATTAAAGGTTCCAGGATATTCTCATGAGAATGATACATAACAAAATGGACACAATTAAGTTGTATAAATGAGGGCCGCTAGTTGTTGAGAAGAGTTAAGAAGCTGTTTAAGAAGATGTTGGCAGTTTCTCAGGATACCCATATGTGCTGAGACACAAGAGGAAACACAGAAGTAAGTACTGTGGAGTGTGGATGTAGCTACTTGACTATACAGGGAATTGCTTTGAGCAGTATGGATAAAGACCTACATTAAGCTTGGTCATGTGGGGATCATTGGTTTATATGCAATTAGCAGTGCACAGGTAAGCTAAGTGGATGATGAAGTGAAATCCCTATTGATTAGAGTACATAAAAATAATCTGAACATAAAAATACAGAAAAGTGATTTGAAATCTAGCCTCTACATTTTTTACAGCTACTGGCTGAACATGATCCAGCAGTGTGCCCAGGTGGCACAGAAGGCCAATGGCATCTTGGCCTGTATCAGAAACAGTGGGGCCAGCAAGACCAGGGATGCAATTTTGCCCCTGTACTCAGCACTAGTGAGGCCTCCCTTCAAGTACTGTGAGCAGTTCTGGGCCCCCTGCTTCAAGAAAGATATTGAGGTGTTGGAGTAGGTCCAGAAGGGAGCGATGAGACTGGTGAGGGGGCTGGAGGGAAAGTCTTATGAGAAGAGGGTGAGGGATCTGTGGTTTAGCCTCAGGGGGGACCTTATCACACTCCACAACTACCTGAAGGGGGAAAGTTGTAGTAGGTAGGAGTCAGGCTCTTCTCCCAGGTAATTTGTGACAAGAGAGTATGGTCTGAACCTGCACCAGAGGAGGTTTAAGTTGGATGTTAGGAAGCACTTTCCTCATGGAAAGGGTAATTAGACACTGGAATGGACTGTCCAGGAAGTTGGTGGAGTCACCATCCCTGGAGGTGTTTAAGAAAAGATTGGATGTGGCACTTAGTGACATAGTCTAGTCAATGTGGTGGTGTTAGGTTATAGGCTGGACTTGATGATTTCAGAGGTCTATTCCATCCTCAATAATTCTGTGATTCTGTGTGATTTTATATACCATAGAATCACAGAATCAAAGAACAGTCCAGACTGAAAATGACTGAAAGACCTTCAGATTCAAGACCTTCAGGAATCTAGATAACAATGAGACCATTACATACCTTACAGAGACACATACACTACCTGACATATTGTGCTGGTTTGAGGCTAATTGGAATATTTTAATGGAGAAAATTATACTATAGGCTGTGAAAGGAAAACACTGGTGATGTCTACTTCACTCATAGGCTTGCTGAGATGTTTAAGAATAAGAACTCAAAACATAGATAACACAGTCTCTCGGGCTTGCAGACACTCTTGGGCTGTCTAGCTTTTGGACTTTCTCCTCTCAGCCAAGCAACCTCACTAACCACTTTCCTTCAAATCCCCCTGGCCGATCCTCCAAACTCACCTTGAGTGTAAGCCAAACCTTGGAGTAAGGTATAGGAGAAGGTGGAAGGGTGGTTGGAAGCACCTCCTGGGGTCTCTGATTTCTGGGAGGGCTGTTGTGTTTCTGTATTACCTTTAATTTGTATATTTCTGTAAATATTCCTGTGTATTGTGTATATATCTGCTTGTATATTGTGCTGAGCTGTAAATATAGCTTCATTTTATAACTTCCAGCCAGCTGAGTCTAGTCTGAGTGATTTTACAAAGTGTGTGGGGGCAGGGAACTCCCAAACCATCACACATACTAAATAAAGCTATTGAAAAGGAAAGTAACCTTTTTATCTTAATTTTCTTTTTCACTATTTTAAGCAATTCACTGAACAAACAAAATAGTTGTATTCCTTTCAACTGACTTATGTCAATAGTTTCACTTAACTCTGTAGTGGTACTGTATGTGCTCTTAACTCTGTATGTGCTTGCAGATTGAAAAAAAACCCTAACACTTTAAAGACTACAGTAATGGAAAATATTGTGTGTTCACTTCTCAAGTGGCATAAATGTTGAAAAATAAATAGCTCATCTGTCTGATGAAGAAACCTTTAAATTTGTTATATTTGATTATTTCCTTTGTTGCATACTTTATAACAGTAAGTAAAATTTTAAAAATATCCCTCTGAGATCTCAGTATGACACAAAGTGACTGCAAATCTCTGCATCATGATTTATGATAGATCTTGTTTTAATCATCTCCTTCTTGCATTCTTGATTCCTTTCAGAGTGGGTCTGTGGTTTGTACATAAAAACCCAAAACTAAAATACAATGCCTCTCTTAGCCTACCTTCATCTTTCTTCCCACAGTTTTCAAAATATTAGCTGAAACAGGGTAACTACTTAAGCATGTCAGACACTCATATGCTGTATTTATACTAGTAAAAGAAACATGACAAGAAACAACTAAGTAGTGCCAGTTGGGTTAGGACTATAATTGTCTACAGGATACTTGTCTGAAGACAGCTAACTAGAGTGGTTCAAACCAGGGTCAGGGATTAAGTTAACAGCTGATGAGTAAGGGTGACCAGGAACTGATGTTTAAAGTGTCTCTCAATTTTTCTTTTTATTTTTCAGTGTCACATACCCAATATGAAAAAACCTCAGGATGTCACAAACACAAGCCAAAATAAAGAGTAACTGATTCACTGCTTCCCCCCCAGCTAAACAGGGCCCCAGTGTATGTAAGAGTTGATGGGAAAGACAAACATTATAGCCCCAACCATCCTTCCCCTTCCTTCTGCTTTCCCTGAGCTCTTTATTACTAAGCATAATGCCATACAGTATGGAATACTCCTTTGGTCACTTGGGGTCAGCTGTGTTTCCTCCCAGACTCTTACCACTGCTGACTTACTAGCTTTTGGAGAGGTAGCAGGGTGGGGAAGAGAAAAGGTCTTTATGTTGTGGAAGCACTTCTCAGCAAAACATTGCTGTGTTACCAATACTGTTTCAGCTAAAAGTGCAAAACACAGAACCATACAGGATGCCATGAAGAAAGTTAACTTCACTCAGCCAGACTCACTACACTATCTGAAACAAGGAAGACTCTCTGGAGGTGCTAAACAGAAAAGAATTACTATTACTATTTACTACCCTGGAAAAAAAAAAAAAAGGGAACTGAAGCCTGAACCACAAAATCATAGAAGTATTAACCCAAACAGACCCCCAGTAGTCAACTAGCTCTACCTCTCATTCAAATCAGGGCTAATGTCAAAACTGGATTTGGTGATCGTTTGGTCTAGTTAATTGAGGGAAGCCTTCAATGAAGATTGATTATTCTCTGAAAAACTTGCTGCAGAGGTTCACTGCTTTTCCAGGGATTCCCCACTTGGAGCCAACATCCAATCTGAATTGCGAGGACTATAGCTTGGGGCATTTGCCCTTCTCACATTTTGTGCTGCTCTCAAGAATTTGGTTATATTTTATATATATTGAAGACTTCAAGAAGTCTTCAATTGCTATTAGGTCATTTCTTAGCCTCCTTTTCACCAGATTTAACAAGTCTGTTTCCTCAGCCTATCTGACTTACCATCACTGGACCTTTTCCAGTTTCTTCCTATGCCTTTCGTATTGTGTGGTGCAAAACTGGAAACAAAGGAGCATCAAGTATTTTGGGAATAGTAACTTCATGTATCCTCCTGAAGTACTTTTTTTTCCTTGATGTAGATCAGTGTATAGTTTTCCTCATTGGCTCATATTCAGTCTAGTAACTGTCCTAATCTCCAGGTATTATCCTGGGATTATTGCCAGCTCAGCAAGAGCGCAATGGGCACTTGCAGCACAGAAAGCCAAACGCATCCTAGGCTGCATCAAAAGAAGTATGGTTAGCAGGTCAAGGGAGATGATTCTCCCCTGCTTTGCTCTGTGAAATCCCACCTGGAGTAGTGTGTCCAGCTCTGGAGCCCCAATACAAGAAGATCATGGAACCGTTCAAGCAGGTCCAGAGAAGCACAATGAAGATGATCAGAGGGCTGGAGTATCACTCCTATCAAGACAGGCTGAGAGAACGGAGGTTGTTCAGCCTGCTGAATAGAAGGCTCTGGAAAGACCTTTTAGTAGCCTCCCAGTATTTGAAGTGGGCTACAGAATAGCTGGAAAGGGATGTTTTATACAGACATGTAGCGATGGAAGAGTAACGGCTTCAAACTGGAAGAAGCTAGATTTAGACTAGACATTAGGAAGAAATTCTTCACCATGTGTGGGGTGAAGCGTTGATACAGTTTGTCCAGAGAAGCTGTGGAGGCTCCAGCTCTGGAAGTGTCAGGCTGGATGGTGCCATGAGCAGCCTGGTCTAGTAGGAAGTGTTCCTGCATATGACAGGCAGGTTGGAAATAGATGATGCTTAAAAGGTCCTTTCCAACACAAATAATTCTATGATTCCATGAATAGTTACTATTCTACTCTTCAGTTTCACAGTTCTGCACTTTTTGGGTATCTACAGGCCAAGTCCTCAAGTTTATTGATGTCACTGGATAAAGGACTGTCATTATTTTTTTCTAATTATGAAAGCTTTGCTTTGAAACACCCAGAGTATTCAGCAGTTACAGATAATAATCACACTATCTTTGACATTATTATTAATATCATTAAAATAAATAAATAATTTCACAAATACCTGAGGTGGAAGCAGTGGCAATCTGATATAAGCAAGTAGCATGCTTAAGTCATTGCATCTCCTCTGCATATCATGCTTCACCCACATCATTAAGGCATGGAAAATGGTCTCTTCATCAGGAACATTCACATCATCACTAGCAAGAAGTTTATGGAGTTCTTCAGCTGGCAGAAGCAAAAATTCTTGATTTCTTATAACTTCCATTATATTCTCCTGAGAAAGAGAAAATATTTCAGATTCATTACTACTGTGTGGTGGTTTACCTTAGCTTAGTGTCTTAATTATAAACAAGAATAGGAAAATTCCAGAGACATTGGGTAGAAAATAGTAAAAGGTAAATAACATAGGGGATTGGATACAAAAGAAAAATAATGATAAGTCTATATCATTGCATTCACTTGCTGATTAGGATAAAGTTTGCTACACAGGCTATTCTTTTCTTCTCCTTTTTGCTTCTCTCTGTGATTCTGCTTTGCATTACTCCCTCATCTCTTTCCTGACCTTCTGCTGGTGTACTGTGCCTGTGAGTACAGGGAAGGGAAGGGAAGGG
>WBNM01037316.1:1203-12702 GCA_013399055.1 Ramphastos sulfuratus
CTCCAACACTTCCATGTCCTTCCTGTGCTGGGGGCTCCAGAACTGCACACAGTACTCCAGGTGAGGTCTGAGGAGAGCAGAGTAAAGGGGCAGAATCCCCTCCCTTGCCCTGCTGCCCACACTGCTCTTGATGCAGCCCAGCACTCAGTTGCTGTCTGGGCTGCATGCACACACTGCAGGCTCATGTTGAGCTTTCCATCACCCCAGACCCCCAGGGCCTTTTGCTCAGGGCTGCTCTCAGCCATTCACCACCCAGCCTGGAGTTGTGCTTGGGATTGTGCCTACCCAAGCACAAATAGAAGACCCTTTACCCAACCTCAGATGTTGTTGCTGACAGTGCATTCTCACAGCCCATAGACCTTGAGAGTTAACAGAATTTAGCACAATCCAGTGCTAAAGGAATGTTCAAAAAAGTATTCCCCAAAGCCCTCACTCTTCCTACCTCTTTGGCAAATGGAATGCTCACTGATGAGAGCAGCATGCAGAGTTAGTGTTTAATACAGAAACTTTTAGGACGCCCACCCTTTTTGTCACATCAGCATGCTTGGCTGTCTTTTCAAATGGAGCAGCAGAAAAACTGCTTGCCTCTGCTTTTACTTGAATCATTATGCCAGATCTTCTAGGAAGAATGAGTTGAAGATAAGACAAACAGGAAGAACAATCTAAGGAAAGGCAAAAGGACAGGTGTTGTGCCAGATGGATAAGTGAAAGGCAGAGGGCAAAAGTACTGCACAGACAGGAAAGGAAGGGCATGCAGAGGAAAAGCAAATGGAGGAATGAGATATGGGGGAAAAAGTAAAGAAGGATCTCAGGGCTGAGATGCAACTTGAACAATGAATAAAAATGTGAGATTAGGAGCAAGATGCAGGCAGATTTTTCTTCATCTTTTCTTCAGTTATTTTCACATGTGTCTGTTATGTGGGTGCTCTAGAAGCAGAGAAACAGCCCAGAACGAAACTTCCTCTTCTCTGTCACTAAAGAGTAGAGTAGGAGGCATTAGGAAATGCAAATTTTAACATTATTTCCAGTGTGGTTTTCATAACAAGGATTGAGCAGGACAGAGAATACAAAATGTATACATTTAAAGGGAGAAATAATTTCTGCAGCTATGTCTAGCCCAGTCTTTACATAGTCTTGTAAATTGATTTGGTATATTAGCAACTAATTCTTAACATTTGCCTTGGGAAACTATGATCCAAACATTCCATAAACTCATGTGTTTAAACCTTAAGCATGTGGATTCATGGGACACTGTGCTCCAAAGCACAGGCTTAGTTTGAGCTGAGGACTCTGATGCCATCACAGTCTGCAGGCCTACAACTACAGCTATAACTAAGCATTTTGTGGAACTGTCCCCAGACTGCCCTTTTCTCATTTAAGTTGCTGTTGCTTATAAAAATATCTGCAGTAATGAACATTTCCAGAGTGTGAACATGGCAAAAGTGAAGTAACCACGATTCTTCCTATCATGTCTGAGGCTCAATGTGTTTCTGGGTGAATTTTTATATGGTAATTGTTGCATATATAGGAGAAGGTTCAGTTTAGGCTGCAAATGTTGACTAGGGAGAGAGTTATGATTTGCCTGGTGCTGCCTCTTTCCTACTGCCCTGGCACTGGAGGGTTTCAGATGAACAATATGATGCTCCTTAAGACAAAGCACACATTTTCCTTCACTATTGAGAAGCTGTTCCTCACTTTAAAGTGGATTGGTGTTTTCACTCGTTGCTCTGTGTTCTTATGGAATCATAGAATCTAAGAACACAGAATCACAGAATGGTAAAGTTGGAAGGAGACCTCAAGGATCATCTAGTTCCAACCCCCTGTCATAGGCAGGGACACCTCCCACTAGCACAGCTCACTCAAGGCCTCCTCCAACCTGGCCTTGAACACCTCCAGGGAGGGAGCAGCCACAACCTCCCTGAGCAACCTGTGCCAGTGCCTCACCACCCTCACTGTAAAGAACTTCCTCCTAACATCCACTCTAAATCTTCCAGTTTAATCTGCCAGTTTAAACCCATTGCCCCTTGTCCTGTCGTTGCAGGACCTTGTCAACAGTCCCTCCCCAGCCTTCCTGTAGGCCCCCTTCAGATACTGGAAGGCTACTCTAAGGTCTCCTGGAAGCCTTNTGAAAGAATTGGAGGAGAAGCAATCTGAGGCTTTCATCTCTCAAAGTGTGAGGGTTCCTGGGGACAGTGCCCAGCTTAGCTAGCAGCTGCAGGCCATTGAGTGAGTGAATAAGTACTGCTTGACATCTTTGTGACTTCTAACCTTTATTAAAGTGCTTGATCTATTAGTACACAGAATGTTTTTCTTGATATTTACAGACACACCAAGGACTCAGAGAACAGTGATGACTTGATGAGCCAATATTCGCAGTTCTGCCAAGGGACCCCTTGAAAACATAATTTCTTGTGACCTGACAGCCTGGAAATCCCACTCCTGAGCCTGGCAACCAAATTGACTTTTGTCCAGTTGTGATTATTTTCAACTTTGCTCTGACTCTTACTCCCAGGTGAAAATCACAGCCTCCCACACAGCATACGCTGACATGACTATTATCTACAGTAAAAATTCAGTCATCAGGGCAATGCATCTGTGTCACAGGGCCCCAGCATCCTGGGAATCATAGAATCATAGAATGGTAAGGTTGGAAAGAGACCTCAAGGATCATCTAGTTCCAACCCCCTGCCAGAGGCAGGGACACCTCCCACTAGTACAGCTCACTCAAGGCCTCCTCCAACATGGCCTTGAATACCTCCAGGGAGGGAGCAGCCACAACCTCCCTGGGCAACCTGTGCCAGTGCCTCACCACCCTCACTGTAAAGAACTTCCTCCTGACATTCAGTCTAAATCTTCCCTCTGCCAGTTTAAACCCATTGCCCCTTGTCCTGTCATTGCAAGACCTTATAAATAGTCCCTCCCCAGCCTTCCTGTAGGCCCCCTTCAGATACTGCAAGGCTACTCTAAGGTCTCCTGGAAGCCTTCTCTTCTGCAGGCTGAAGAGCCCCAACTCTTGTAGCCTGTCCTCATAGCAGAGCTGCTGCAGCCCTCTGATCATCTTCGTGGCCCTCCTCTGGACCCACTCCAACACTTCCATGTCCTTCCTGTGCTGGAGGCTCCAGAACTGCACACAGTACTCCAGATGGGGTCTGACAAGAGCAGAGCAAAGGGGCAGAATCCCCTCCCTTGCCCTGCTGCCCACACTGCTCTTGATGCAGCCCAGCACTCGGTTGCTGTCTGGGCTGCATGTGCACACTTCAGGCTCATGTTGAGCTTTTTATCACCCCAGACCCCAGGGCCTTTTCCTCAGGGCTGCTCTCAGCCATTCCCCACCCAGCCTGGATTTGTGCTTGGGATTGTGCCTACCCAGCTGCAGGACCTTATACTTGGCCTTGTTGAATTTCATGAGATTGGCTTGGGCCCACCTCTGCAGCCTGCCCAGGTCCTTCTGGATGGCTGATGGGAAGTCAGAGTGTGACTGCTCACTTGCTCCCAGCAGTTCTGGACACTTATGATTTGAAAGATTTTAGCTTAATATCCTGCAAAAGGGACAAGAAAGTAAAATCCATCAGAGAGAGTCCAGAATGCTCCTATGTAATGCTGACCAGTGCCATCTTGAACCTGTCACAGGATGACAACTAGTGCTGGGGGCAGCCAGCTAGGGAAAGACTCTGGAGGGCAACTGTTCACGTAAGTAAAAAGGTCTTACCTATAATTTAAGGTCAATGACTAAATGTGTATATACTCTAATCTGGTGGGAATTCATAGTAAATTAACATCCAGAAGCAGTTTTTTGTAATGTAACAACTCAGTAGAAAAACAAACATGCCCCTGAAATTAGCAGTTCTTTTCTACCAACATATAAAATTAGTTGGTGTAGACAGAAAACAAAGAAACCTTCTCAGCTTCCCTTTCAACCCAGAATATCAGAGGAAAGATTAATTTCTTCTAACCTTGACTGCCTAACTGTGGTCCCTGGATAGGCACCTTGAAAAGGTGTTGGAGATCTGAAGTGAGTTCAGATGCCTCTAACAGCTAATATCCCCTCAGGGACAAGGAGAGAGCCTTATCTCTACCTGTAGCTCCTACCCAGCTCTTTCCAGAGAAAATGTATGGTGAGAGAGGGAAAGCAGAATTGAAATGGAGCCCAATCCATTTAGATGAAGTCTTGACTCTATATAAAGTTGCATCACTGGCAAAAGAGATAACTTCCTCAGGTTATTACAGGACTTTATCTCGTTAAGGGAAAAATGGGACTCAGTTACTGTGCAACAGACCTGTCATGATGTCTGCAGAGACCAAATCAATAATAATTGCAGAATTTAATAAGTTATTTTAAGATATTCTGGAATATAAAATGGTATTGCATCAGTAAGATGGAATAAACATTACAAGATCATAAGATGTTTAAGAATTTCAGTTGATTTTTAAGCCACAAGTTCTTACTTTATAAGTACCTGAAAAACTCATTACAGGATACAGTTCAAATTGGGTTAGAATCATAGAATGGTAAGGCTGGAAGGGACCTCAAGGATCATCTAGTTCCAACCTCCTGCCATAGGCAGGGACACCTCCCACTAGTACAGCTCACTCAAGGCCTCCTCCAACCTGGCCTTGAACACCTCCAGAGAGGGAGAATCTTTAGGTTCTACCTAAAGATTGTGTTATAGAGCATTGAAGAAATTCTTTATAGCAAGCCATATGGCAAACACAGCTATTCCATTTGTCAAATCAATAGAGTGCATGTTGAAGGTTCATGTGTTGAGGTTGAATGTTCAAGCAGCACATTAAACTACTTTTCACAATGTCCTTCATAAATCTGTACACTCCAGCAATGATCTTACTGAGAATATTCAACAAGGGCAAGTGCAGAGTCTTACACCTGGGAAAGAACAACCCCAGGTATCACTATAGGTTGGGGACTGACCTGTTGGAGAGCACTCAAAGGGAAAAGGACCTGGGGGTCCTAGTGGATGGAAGGTTGACCATGAGCCAGCAATGTGCTTTGGTGACCAAGAAGGCCAATGCCATTCTGGGGTGTATTAGAAGGGCTGTGGTTAATAGGTCAAGGGAGGTTCTCCTTCCCCTCTACTCTGTCCTGGTGAGGCCACATCTGGTATTGTGTCAAGTTCTGAGACACTCAGTTCAGGAAGGACAGGAAACAGCTTGAGAGAGTTCATCATGAAGCTACAAAAAAATGATTAAGGGAATGGAACATCTTCTTTATTAGAAGAGACTGAGAGACCTGGGGCTCTTGAGCTTGGACAGGAGACTGAGAAGTGACCTCATTCATGTTTATTGATATGTTAAGGGGTGAATGCCAAGAGGATGGAGCCAGGCTCTTCTTGGTGATGTCCAATGACAGGACAAAGGGCAATGGGTGGAAGCTGTGGCATAGGAAGTTTCATGTAAATGTGAGGAAAATTGTTTTCACTGTGAGGGTGATGGAACACTGGAACAGGCTGCCCAGGGGGGTTGTGGAATCTCCCTCTCTGGAGATGTTCAAGACCCACCTGGATGTGTTCCTGTGTGATCTGGTATAGGTGATTCCTGCTCTGGCAGGGGGGTTGGACTGGATGATCTTTCAAGGTCACTTCCAGCCCCTAACCTTCTGTGATTCTGTGATTCTATGATATATATATATATCAACTTTGGTGCAATCACCAACGTTTTATGTGTAACATATTTCCCTTTTTCTTAGACCAAAGTACTCCAAGAGTGGCCACAGCAAAACTTGGATGAGTCTATAGACTCACAGAATAAAGTAGTTTGGAAGGAGTCTCTAAAGTCATCTAGCCTGCTCCTTGGCTCAAAGCAGGGTAAATAGCAAAGTTAATCCTGCCTGCTCAGGATGCTGTTTTGAAAACTATCAAGGCTGTAGATTTCCACAGCCTCCTTGGGTCTCTCTTGCAGTGCTTCATCATTCTCACTGGGAATGATTTTTGTCCCTGTGCCCAGTTGAAATAATTATTTCACAGTGAGCAAAAGAGTGTAGACTTTCCTGATTACTAATTCAGTCTCTGAACTGCACCTGAGTAAGGCAATGTTGATTTGAAGGGCAAAATGCATGTTACATAGCATTAGGCATTGCTTCAGGACATGTTCTAAGAAAAAACTAATATTAGATTGAAATATTTAAGGTAAAAAGATGTTCTGGTTGATGTTAACACTCATTATATAGATCAAAACAGAAAACAGTTTGCAAACAATATCAAGGTGACAGAAAAGAGACAGAGATTGTCATGTATCTTTCTCAAAATAACTTTCAGATAACTCTTCTCAAAAGATATTTTGGTCTGTCAAGTCACATAATCAAAAAAGGTCCAATGCACAAACTGGTGTTTTAAATGAGTGTAGTCTTAGCACTTGTTTCTTGACTCCTGAGTAGTTCTTGTAAAGGACTCACCCAAATGGAATTATCACTGAAATATTTCAATCATCTAGATGTGTGAGAGTCATTAAGAAATAGCTCTACAACCAAGCTGCATTTTCTTTATTGTAGTGCCACAGTGCTGAGTTACTCACAGAAAACCTTTGCAGTGAAAGTTGATGTTTATCCCATGATTATGATGCAAAGGCTTGACTTCACAAGACCATAGAGAAGTCAGCATGATTTATGACAATCCTTATATTTTTGGAAAGGCAGACAATGTAGTTCAGTTTATTTGTCACAGCCCATTGCTTGCAGTAGCAAAACTGTTCTAAGGAAGAGAGTACAAATCACATAGGACCAAACAAGAGAGAACACATGAATTTCTGCCCCCTCAATAGTCTGCAATTCTCCAGCTCACGTTTTCTGAGAGATAAAAATGAAGTTAAGGTGTCCCAAAATGAACAGTGATGTTCAGTCTCTATATTTTGTGCTAAATTCAGGAGGGCTAACAGGAAAGATCCCATTGCAAGCAGCAGCAAAGGCTTGTTCCTCACTATGGCAATCCTACTGAGTCTTTCTCTCCTTGTAATAAAGCCTTGGAAAACTACCTTGGGCTTAGCCATATGCCATGGCCTGAGATCTGATTTCTCATGTGTCATCCAGGTGGTATGGGTAGAGCTTGGGCTGTTCTGTGATAAGGATCAGGCTTAGGTGGTTTTTAGATTTGCAGTTAAGCTTTGACTTGTGCTTTACCAGCAATGGAAATACACCTTTAATGGCCTGAGTTTCAGGATCATAGGATCATAGGATCATAGAATGGTAAGGTTGGAAGGGACCTCAAGGATCATCTAGTTCCAACGTCCTGCCATAGGCAGGGACACCTCCCACTAGTACAGCTCTCTCAAGGCCTCCTCCAACCTGGCCTCCAACCCCTCCAGGGAGGGAGCAGCCACAACCTCCCTGGGCAACCTGTTCCAGTGCCTCACCACCCTCACTGCAAAGAACTTCCTCCTCTGCACTCTGCTATACTTTTGAAAACAAGCATCTCTTAAGAGGTTTGAGATTAGTCACCTTATGGCATTAGTCACATTAATGGCCTGAGAAAGGTGAGAACAAATTGCTTTCTGTCTCTTCTAATATCCCCTTTTTCCTCCCCATCCAGCTCTCTTTGGAAAATACTTACATTGCAATGGGCTTCTTGTGCCATGCTCCAACACACTGAATCCCTTGCTGGGTCAAATGGTCAACATGACACCAATCCTTCACAGAATCATAGAATCATAGAATGGTAAGGTTGGAAGGGACCTCAAGGATCATCTAGTTCCAACCCCCTGGCATAGGCAGGGACACCTCAGTTCTGTCAACTTTATGTTTTAAACAGTGGTTAAAATATCCACCTACATTTCTGACATTTGGACCAAAATTTAATTTTTTCCAACCTTTGAACCCCTAAGTTTAGAATCTTGGTTCAAGTAGGTGCCAGATTCCTGTACCTTTTATTTCTATTTCTTGCTTCTATTTCTATTTTTTATTTCTAGTTTTTGTTCAGTTTGATTGTTGCCAGTTTGATCACATTGGCAAAGTACATTACATTCAGGTCACATCTCAGAATGAAATAAAAAGCATCCAAACGAAAACAATAACAACATTCATAGAATTATAGAATCATAGAATCATAGAATGGTAAGGTTGGAAGGGACCTCAAGGATCATCTAGTTCCAACCCCCTGCCAGAGGCAGGGACACCTCCCACTAGTACAGCTCACTCAAGGCCTGCTCCAACCTGGCCTTCAACACCTCCAGGGAGGGAACAGCCACAACCTCCCTGAGGAACCTGTACCTGTGCCTCACCACCCTCACTGCAAACAACTTCCTCCTAACATCCAGTCTAAATCTCCCCTCTACCAGTTTAAACCCATTGCCCCTTGTCCTGTCATTGCAAGACCTTGTAAATAGTCCCTCCCCAGCCTTCCTGTAGGCCCCTTTCAGATATTGAAAGGCTACTCTAATGTGTCCTGGAAGCCTTCTCTTCTCCAGGCTGCAGAGCCCCAACTCTTGTATCCTGTCCTCACAGCAGAGCTGCTCCAGCCCTCTGAGCATCTTCGTNCTGTCCAGGTCTGTCTGGATGAATCCCTGCCCTCTAGCAAGTCGACTGTGCCACACAGCTTGGTGTCATCTGCAAACTTGCTGAGTGTGCACTGATTCCTCTGTCCATCACACCCTGTCCACCTTGGGATACAGGGTAAAACATGCCCATGGCACCCCAGTGCAGTGGCATGGGCAGCACACAACCTTCTCTTGGAATTTACTTCACACCATTTCTTCTCTCTGCTTAAGCTAGTATTTTCATCTCTGGTGGCAGATCACCCTTCCAAGTCCTGGACTAAAATGTATTTGTCTTTTTATCCTTAGTCTTCTCACTGTGTATTCTGAAGTAATCAACTGGCATCCGAAGTTGCCAAATAAATCAACATAGTATCCTGAAATGTTTAGTAAATAGTACACTAAGTTTGATTTAAAACTGGAACTCTTAAGAACACACTGAAATATTGAGAACAATTTCTCACCCTGGAATCATTTTTCTCTGGAATCTTTTCATTATTTGGTTTATTTTAACTTCCCTGATATTTGAATATCATAGGGGAAAAGCCTCACAGTTTGACAGCTACAGCTCACTCCTCAGTCTGCAGTGCTGGGATTTGCTTATTGCCTGCTGGTCAAAGCTATGCAGCTCTTCCCTCATTAGAATTTCTTGTAACATCAGCAGAGTGAGTGTAAGACTGCACTGGGTGCACGTTAGCTTTTCAACCCTGTAGTTCTTCAAAACCCCTGATTAGCAGCTACTGGTGCTGAGGAAATTTAAATTCATAGAATCACAGAACAGGAGACTGCAAGGGGCCTCAAAGTTCATTTGTTCTTTTCTAGTTGGTTAGCATATGCAAAATCAGCAAAATCTTTACATCAGCTGCCCAGTTCACAGGAAGATAAACTTCATGCCCTCTATTCCCTTATTATCTGATGATTAGAAAAAAACATGGCAGAGGCTCAGAAGAAAAACTTGAGAAAGGCTAAGCCATAAACACCTAGAGATGCTCCCATTTTATATGACAATGGATGTGTCAGGTGGCTATCAAAAGAGAAATGGAAAGGAGTTTAACACCCCTCTTCTACAGCAAAACAACTTGGATGCACAGTTCTTATTTGTGTTCTAATCACTAAAGTGCAAAGATATTTTCCCATCCATGGATTTTCCTAACTGCAGTTTTTTTTCCATTCAAGGACATAGATTCAATAATTAAGCACAGAGGTTACATCCCCAGGTGTGAGACTGAGCACCACGTTTATTGTGCATTTGATGCCTTAGGTGTTGCAAAGTTTCAGTCCAGATCAGCACTGTTCTTTCCTATCCTACCTTGAGCAAACCTAACAACTTGCTCCAAACCCCACAAGATTTAAAAGTTGTTTCAGCACTGGAGCTATTTATTCCAGTTATGACCACAATGGTATTTAAAAAATCTAAGCACCATTCTACTCTCCCCCATTCTAGGTGTGGGGATAACACCTGGAATTCAATATCCAGTTTTGGGCTACCCAGTTCAGGAGGGACAGGGACCTGCTGGAGAGAGTCCAGCAGAGAGCCATGAGGAAGACTGGGGGACTTGAGCATCTCCCCTATGAAGAGAGACTGAGAAACCTGGGGCTGTTTAGTCTGGAAAAGAGAAGACTGAAAGGAGATCTGATCCATGTGTACAAATATCTGAGATGTGGGTGTCAAGTGGATGGAGGTGTTCAAGGCCAGGTTGGACGAGGCCTTGAGTGAGCTGTACTAGTGGGAGGTGTCCCTGCCTATGGCAGGGGGTTGGAACTAGATGATCCTTGAGGTCCCTTCCAACTTTATCATTCTATGATTCTATGATTCTATGAAATGTACCAGAACCAGAATGTTGTATTTGGGTATTTTTTCCGGTCAGCCTCAATAAGACAAGAGGCAATGGCTACAAATTGGAACACAGAAAGTTTCACCTCAACATGAGGAGAAACTTCTTTACAGTGAGGGTGACAGAGCACTGGAACAGGCTGCCCAGAGAGGTTGTAGAGTCTCCTTCTCTGGAGACTTTCAAATCCTGCCTGGATGCATTCCTGTGTAAACTACCCTAGGAGATCCTGCCTTGGCAGGGAGATTGGACTCAATGATCTCTGGAGGTCCCTTCCAACCTCTAAAGTTCTGTGATTCCAGTGTATAATACAAAGTTGCTACATTAGTAGTAGGAAGAACTACATGGTGAAGTTGTTTCCAAAGATACAGACAACTCATGACAGTTAAGCAAAATGCAGTTTTTGCACAAAGATGATGCCTTAAATGGCCCCTGTTCTCCAGAAGCCACATCCAAATCATCTGCAATGTAATTTCACTCAAGTAAATAGAGACCCTGTTGAAGTCAATGGAGTTACAACAGAGATTAATTTGTCCCTCAGAGCTTTAATAACAGGAAATAACCATCTGGCTCTACACGCCTGCTTTATGTAATTTTTATAAGACACAGAGTGACAGCCTTTATAGAAAGAGAAATTATTATTGTGTGCTATCCAAGCATCTTTCCTCAAAAAGCGTCTTTATTCAGCAGGAAGAATGCATGCACACTTGTTTCACTTACCAATGTCTTTCCTTTTTCATAAATGTGGATGTTTCATATCATTGCGGTTGATGTCAGTGAGATTTCAGTTACCATAATCCATGTTGTAAGCAAGTCACGCAAAGCTTGAAGCCTGCAACTCTATTAAAAATATATAAATAAAATAAATAAGTATCCCTTCAAGGATCACATGCCTAGAGCAGTGGGCTTAGCTTACTGTCTTTCTGCGTCATTGCTTTCTCCATTTTGAGGAAATGAAATAGATTTGCCAAGTCTTGGCGTACGAAAGGGGCATATTTGCTCGCAGGGGTTTAGTTACATGGGTTCGGCCCAATGTTAATAGAAGTGGTATAGTCAGATCCATAACGATGGCTGTGAGAGGTTGATTCTCTCTCCCTCGATGGAATCGACAAAGATAAAGATTGCCTTTGTTAAAGATGGGCCTGGATTGCTGGCAAAGCTAAGAGGTATGAGCAGCACCTTTGTGGACTTA
>WBNM01037317.1:0-19471 GCA_013399055.1 Ramphastos sulfuratus
GTGGGGATTGCTCTCTTCTGCCAGGCACTAAGTGACAGAACAAGAGGACACAGCCTGAGTCTGTGCCAGGGCAGGTTTAGGCTGGATGTTAGGAAGAAGCTCTTCCCAGAAAGAGTGATTGACATTGGAATGGGCTGCCTGGGGAGGCGGTGGAGTCACCATCCCTAGAAGTTTTTAAGAGGAGACTGGATGAGGCACTTGATGCCATGGTTTAGTTAATTAGAAGGTGTTAGGTGATAGGTTGGACTCAATGATCTTAGAGGTCTTTTCCAACCTGGTTAATTCTGTGGTTCTGTGATTCTTTGATTATGAATTCTTTTGTCATTCTGTGATTGAAATTGCTGAATGTGAAGCAAAAGGCACAATTGCAGGCTGGTAAATTAGATGAGTGGGTAAAGTTATCTCCTTGCTATTCCAGGAAAAAACAATGAGAAGGAAAATAAATGCTGCTCAATTTAAACACAGATTAACTCCACATACATTTAATTATACCTCTGAACAAGTTCCTTCTGAACCTCTCCTTTAATGAGGAAATAAAAGTAACTAAAGAGGAAAGTTCAAAGCAAGTCTGAGGTGAACAGAAACGATTTGTGACTGATTTATCTTTGCAGAGCCATATTCCTAACTCAGCCCAGACACACTGTCCTTTAGAGGTCACCAGGAGCTGGAGTGTATGCATGCTGCCCTCCTCCTTGGCAAGCTGAACTCCTGTGTGATATGCATCTCCCCAGCCCTTAGCATGTCTGCTCCAGAGAAGGATGTGTGTAACAGCTGAATTCAGCTTCTATAACTTTGTGCAGAATTACAGGAACACAGCAGGGAATCTTCTGATGAGTTCATGAAGTCCAAGTGCTTATTTGTTCTCTCAAATTCTATCTATTTATTCTATCAATACATATAAATATGCATTATACACATATCCATCTATTATACATTATGTGTTTGGCTGATGTCATGGTACTAGATTATAGGCTGGACTTGATGATCCCAAAGGTCTCTTCCAGCCTTGGTGATTCTATATTATATTTCTATTGTATTCTATTGTATTATATATGAATTATTCTATTGTATTGTATAAGTATTCTATTGTATTATATATGAATTATTCTATTGTATTGTATAAGTATTCTATTGTATTATATATGAAATATCATATAGTATTGTGCTGTTTTGAGGCTGATTAGAATATTTTAATGAGAGAAATTAGACCATTGGTTGTAAAAAAGAAAATAATGATTAAAGTCTATATCATTCATTGGTTTACTAAAAGGGATAAAAAGCCAAAGTATAAACAAGTTGTCCCTGTTTTGCCTTCTTCAATTCTCAGCACTGGATCTATTCACTACTCTCTAATCTCTTTCACTAACCCCGACAAACATTTCCAGATGGCAAAGTAAGCTTTACTGATTGCTTGCCTGTCTGGGAAAGAGGGAGGGGAGAGAGAGAGAGACAGAGAGAGAGCGAGCAAGACAGAGGGTGGCTTTGAGCCCCTTCTAGGCAGTTTCTTTGTCCAGGAGGGACTTTGGATTTCTGTATTATTTCTAATTTGCATGTAGTTGTAAATATTTATAAATATATTGTGTATATATACTTGTAAATTTAGCTTTGCTGTAAATATAGCTTCATCTTGCTTCCAAGCTGTCTGAGCTGGTCTGGTAAATTTCATGAAGGGGGAGGGGGTGGGGGGGGAAGGAAGTTCCTTAACCTATCACAAGTATAAAAATTACCCATGAAAATTCCATTTTATCCCAAACTAGATGGAGTGGAATATACTGGTTTTGTGGCACATGGGCTGACATCTCTTAGAATGGATGTGGACAGGAAATGCACAACCATGTGAACATGAAAGGCTTCTATGCCCTTTCTGGATTAATATTTCAATAGCTCTGAAGAGATGTCGTTTGGGCTCACTGCATTTCCTGAAGGAAGTTTTATCCAGCTTGTTTGTTTCATTTTTTTGGGGGGGTGTGGGGTGTTTGTTTTTAAAAATTTCAGTCCTTTTTCTCTACTGTTAAGTCTTTAAAATTTTCCTTACAGTGTCTGAACAAAAACAAATTAAAAAAAAAAAATCCCTATATGTGAACAGATTGGTGAGTGTAAAGTACACACTATGCAAAAAGCTAGTGGGCGTGTTGCTGGTGTGGCTGTCTCTCTCTGCCCACTTGAGATAATTAGTCATACTGAGAAACTGCTGCGGTTCTGTGTGGCTGCTGTGCATGCAGTTAGACTAATGCCAGAAACTGGGATAGATGAATATCCTGTGAAAGAGATTTCAACTGAGTAGGAGAGCCAAAGAGGAGTTTTCTCCAAAACAATGGTTTCTAATGTCCACAATAATGCTGACAGAATTATCTAAATATGAAAGCTGGCTGCATGTCGATGTTATTTGATTGACATTGAAATCAGGAAGGGTTGCTTGCGTTTCTAGAACAAGATGCTTGTAAATTAGTCATGAGGTAGGTAGTGGTGGGTGGTGACTCTTATATATTAGAAGCCTTTGTAATATCTTTTATGATTAACAAATTAAATACAGTATCACTTGAATGTTCTTTTCTTATTTAAATAGTTCACTGGTGGAAACCAAAGCAAAGAGTCATGCAAAGCGCAAGGAGCTTTTATGCTCCACCATCTGAGTGTCCAGCTACAGGCCTCAGGATGCCTGTATCTTGCCTCCCGACAGAGTTTGTGGTGCCTTATTCATTGTGGTTTTAGAACACACAAGTGAAAAGCCTGGCCCAATTAGATTATCCATGACAGACAGAGAGTATTGTATGTGGTAGCGTTGTAGTATATGTAGACATCAGGCAAAGAGTGACCTGGGATTACTGATTGACAGCTGAGCGTGAGCCAGCAGTGTGCTCAGGTGGCCAAGAGAGGCAATAACATCCTGGCTTGGATCAGGAATGATGTGGCCAGCAGGACCAGGGAAGTCCTTCTGCATCTGTACAGATTGATGGTTAGGCCACACCTTGAGTATTGTGTCCAGNTAATTCTTTGACTGGAGTACAAGGGCTAGCGCTGAAGGTATCCATCAGCTCAAAACAATGTCTTGGCCTGAGGTTCTAAATCTACACCTCTCCGTTTTTCAAGAATTTAACCATCAGGCTGTAGGTTTCTCTATGGCAGTCCTTTACCTTGGAAGGCTGTGACTGTTCTATGTAACATTATTTTTTTTTCTGCCAGAAAGATTCATAGGAAAAATCCCTGCTGAATGTGCACTTCCTACAATCTAAACAACCTGTATCTTGCAACATTGTGCTGAGGTTGCCTTGGAAAAAAAGCAGGAATGACCAGTGTAATTTCTGAACAAGTGTAATAAAAGGCAAACTTTCAACCTGAGATGCCTGGGAACACAGACATCTCAATCACCAGTTCTAGCTTTAAGGCACACAAGTTTTTAGTGATGCCAGTTGAAGGGTGCTAACTTGTATTCCCACTCTTTGTGTTCTGAATATTTCAGATTTAATTCAAAATGACCTGTTTTCCCACTTACTCCATGAAAATTCAGAAATTCACACTTTTCCTTCAGCTTTTGAATGTTAAGACTGGCAGAAGCAAAGGGCTCAGATGGCATTGTAAACAAATTGTTTAAACAGAGTCTAAGTATCTAAAAGTACCTAAAGGAGTTTGCAGATCCATCAAGTGAACTTTATTTTTATTAACTCAGTGGGAATAATGCACACTTTATCACACTAAGAATATCTACTATGGGTATCCTTTTAGCCTGTGGCATACACAGGATAATACAATTTGGCTGAACTTTCTCTCATTTTATGTTTTAAAAACAGTTGTGGAGACAGATAGGGCAAGTCAGCCATAACCTGATTGCAAATCTGAGTCTGTGGATGTTGTTGAAGTGCGACTCAGATCAATTTAAATCCAAGAAAAAGGGTGCCATAACAGGCCTAAGGATTAGAAAAGTGAGATCTGATTTTAGGAAAAATAAAGCAGAACAAAACCAACAACACAATGCTAGGTTCTGTGTGAAGACGACAAAATGATGGAAAAAAAACCCCAAAACTCCTTAGCTTGTGATCTAATAGCTGCAGCTGATAGCTCAAGCTTTACATTTCTTTTTGGCTTTTTATCTTCCTTTCTCATATGTAGGACTTAGCTTGTTAATGGAGAATTTCCAATTTTGTTGCCTCCAGCCCTCATAACTCTGCATTTTTCAATAGTGTTTGGAGCTAATCTTATCCTTCTGTGCTGTTGCTACTGATGTAGTTTTGATTTTTCTTTCAGTCTCTCTTTAAAGGGAATTATCACTAAAAGTACCTGGTGGGAATACCTGAAGCACTGGTTTCAGGTAAAGAAAGCGATTTTGTGATGACTTAATTGGGGGAAAAAAAACAAAAAACACCACTATACTGTAAAGTCTGTTGCTGGGTGTGAGTAGAGGAGGTTTTAATTATTTGCAGATCATTGAGAACAGGTGTCTGCTGTAAGTTATAGCTCTTTTAAACATTTCTCAAATGGAAAAGGAAAAAAAAATATTAAATTTCAAGTTCACAAAACAGTGTAAAACATCTTTACTGAATCGATTTCATTGATCACCATTAATAGCAATGCTGCTGTGCAGATCAAAGGAGTATCATTGATCTCGAAATGTCAGACAGATAATGAAAGGTTTCAATGATTGCTAGAAGAGGAGAAATGAACCCTCTAAACTACAAGATGAGCTGAAATGCTTTAGAAAAGACTAACACACTTCATTGTTTCATGGAATACAATGTGTTCCACTCTGGAAAGATTTATTTATGGATATAGAAAGAAGTTTCAAATAATGCTTATTTTTTAACTCGAGAGAATGGCTGAGACAATCTCAGTGTGGGAAGGGCTAAATCATGTGTACTTCATCTCTTTTCAAGCTCCTTGGGTGGCATTCTTCCCCTTTACTCTGCTTTTGTGAGACCCCCACCTTGAATACTGCCTCCAGTTCTGGTGTCCCAATCATAAGAAGGACACAGAGCTGTTGGAGCAAGTCCGGAGGAAGCCACAAAGATGATCCAAGGGCTGGAACACCTCTGCTGTGAGGATAGACTGAGGCANGGATTCTTGGATTCTGTTGCTTTGATGACCTAATGTGAATGTAAATAAACAATTACATTAACTATGTGTTTGTTATAACACTTTGTTTTGTTTTGTTTTTTAAAGAGATGATGATAAATATGGAGGGAAAATGCCCCCAATTTCTAGGATCTTGGCCTAAGATCTGAAAGACAGAGGCTTGATTTCCTGATTTCTTGAAAGCTCTCAGTAAAATTGTTTCCCCCATGTTTCCTCTCTATATATAAAACAGTTACAAAGCCAAGTAGAACACGTATCTGGAAGTTGTGGCAAAAAATTACATCACTACTTAAAATATGTAACAATAAAAAAAAGTATTAAAATACATAAAAACATATAAAATATTAAAATGTATTTTAAAATTAAAAGATATATAAAAATATAAAAATTAAAATATATATCAGCTGCTAATGTCTGTAGCCTGACATCTACAGCTGCTATTTTTTGGTAAGGTTTTAAGAAATAAAAGCAACTCTCCTAAGTAAGAGTCATCTTGATCCTCACTATCCTGATTTGATTATGATTGAGGGAACACAGAGTACACTGAAAAAGCAATGGTTAGGATAGGACTCTTGTGCACTCTCATAGAGAGGAACTGAATGAACAAAAGGGGGAATTTTAGGCAATTGCAAGGACTGACTCATTTTCCAAAAATACATTCACAATCCATGAAAAAAATCCAACAGATAAATCACCAACTACAAACACTGCAAGCAAAACACTGTTGCATACATAAAGCTTCTCCAATAACAGAAACCAGACAGGCACTTCTGCATGAGTTAAATCCAACATTTAATTACTGCATCTGTGTTCTGCCATATTTTATACGTAACTAAGAGAAAATCAGTGCAGCACACAAATATTAAGTATAGCTGTGAGGTTTTGGGTTTGTTTTGTGCCTGTCTCCCTTTCTCCTTTTCCATCTCATTGTCTGTAGTCATGCCAGGACAACTAGACTTCATTTCTCCATTACTGAATTTATACTTTGAACTTGCAGTGCTGCAGATGGCAGTGTTATTGATTGAAGTGCTGCTCAAGTCTGAAATGGAACCAAGACAAAGAAACACGTGTGTGCTTTAAGTGTAGACATGAAAGCACAGAGAAGAACAATGTGCATTCATATCAAGACCATCATCCAAGCTTCTGTTTTTGATCACTAGGGACCAATTGATGAATCATTTAAGAGAATTAAGAAAACAATCAAAGAAATCTCATACTCGGAATACTTGAGATATGATGTCTTGAGGTTACTAATATACTAACATATCTCACAAATCTGAAAAATCTGTTTTACACAGAATGACAGAAAGTTGGGGGCTGGAAGTGGCCTCAAAAGATCATCCAGTCCACACACACACACCCTCCTCCCCCCCTTCCCCACCTTGTAGTTGTTTAAGTTAGATTTTTAGCTCAGAAATTAAAGAATTAAGAACAAAGAAACTTAGAAGTGGAAGAGTACTGGAATCTCTGAGTGGAGAGGTGAACATTCCAGGGATAGGCCATAAAACAGCAACAATGGATAAATTAATATAATTTCATTGGAGCATCAAAAAAATTTATGTCTGGAAGCACAGTTTGTACCTTCCCTTTTGCTGCTTCTGCTACACCTGCTGCTATCTTTCCCTGCCACTCTTTTGGCTGCCGCTTTTGCTGCTTCTCTGCCACTTCACCCCATCCCCACCTTCTTTAAGATTACTATACTCTGTAATAGTTTATTCAGTCTGTGCTGTTATGTTTAGTTTAAAATGTAAAAAACACAATTTGATTTTTCTGACTTTCCAAAATTCTGAGTTCTAGTGAATTTACTCTCTCTCTGGGACAGGTTTATAAAAAGTTATTGGGGAGGGGGAATCCATTCTAACCCATCATGCCCTGCCAGAGCAGGATCACCTAGACCAGATCACACAGGAACCTGTCCAGGTGGGTTTTGAATATCTCCAGAGAGGGAGACTCCACAGCCCCCCTGGGCAGCCTCTTTCAGGGTTCTGCCACCCTCAAAGTGAAAAAAAAAATTCTTCATGTTTCCATGAAAATTCCTATGCCTTAGCTTCCATTCATTGCTCTTTGTCCTGTCGTTGGGCACCAATGAGCAGAACTTGGCTCCATCCTCTTGCACTGACTCTTTCCATATTTATAAAAATGAATGAGATCACTTCTCAGGCTCCTCTTCTCCAAAGTAAAGAGACTCAGCTCCCTCACATTCTACTGTTAAATCTTCAACTAGCCTATTGTATTACTATTAGTAAGTCAAATAGAAGGACCATTTCTTATCCCACTCTTTCTATATTAAGTTTCCAAATCAAGACTAGACATTCTGAAATTAATGCCTAATCAATGTACTTGCTAGTTATTATGAGTAACCTGGTTACAAAAAAACTCAGGGGAGACCTTATTGCTCTCTACAAATACCTGAAGGAAGGTTGTAGCCAGTCTCTTCTCCCAGGCACCCAGTGACAGAACAAGAGGACACAGTCTCAAGCTGTGCCAGGGAAGGTTTAGGCTGGATGTTAGGAAGAAGTTCTTCACAGAAAGATTGATTAGCATTGGAATGGGCTGCCCAGGGGGGTGGTGGACTCACCATCCCTGGAGGTGCTTAAGAGAAGACTGGATGAGGCACTTAGTGCCATGGTTTAGTTAATTAGAAGGTGTTACGTGATAGGTTGGACTTGATGATCTTGAAGGTCTTTTCCAACCTGGTTAATTCTGTGATTCTGTAATTCCCTCTTTTGATTTGTGAGAACTTCAATTAATTGAGCTAATTAACATTTCCTGTAAAATCGTACTTATAATAACAAAATGGGGCACTCAAATTCACACCCATTAGCAAACTAGTGTAGCCACTTTTTAACTTGATGCCAAAGGTTCAATGCTTTAAAGTTTTACTTTGCATGTTTCTTTCTTGCCTTGCACTAGAGGTTCATTTCATTAACAAGTGACTCACAAAAGGCTCTCAGTTTTTGCAGTATGGATTTTGGTTTGGGTATTACAGCAATGCTCAGTAATCCACTTGATATCTAAGCTAGATAATTCTGAAAAGCAAAATAGATGTAGAAAGTCAGAGGCAGCTCTCTCCTGTGATAGTTTCCAAGACAACTTGACAAGACAGGAAAGTCTAATACACTTTCAGATAATGTAGCTGTGCCAAACTGCAAAGGGGAATTGAATTACTTGTCCACAGTAAAAAGAATGGAGTGTAGCAGAAACCATACTTAATCTCCAGAATCTCCAGTGCTTCCAAGAAATTTAGTGCAGTAAATTCATTCCACGCTGTTCAGCTCCTTCATCTGTAAGACCATAGTGATCCGTGAGGATGCCAGTTGTAGATGAAATGCCTTCTCCAGTACAATTGAAAAATACCTGCTAATGTGACTTAAACTGAACTGAAAATGAGATTTACAGTCAAATTCAAGAAGTAGGTTAATTTTCCCCTGTACTCTGCTCTCATGAGATCCCACCTGGAGGATTGTGTCCAGTTCTGTTGGCCCCAGCACAAGAGGGCCATGAAGGTGATGAGAGAGCTGGAGAAACTTCCCTATGGAGATAGGCTGCAAGAGTTGGGGCTGTTCAGCCTGGAGAAGACTCTGTGGAGACCTTATACAACCTTCCGGTACCTTGAAGGGGGTCTACAAGAAAGCCAAGAAGAGACTTTTTACAAGGGCTTGTAGTGGTAAGACAAAAGGGAATGGATTGAAGCTTGAGGAGGGCAGATATAGACTGGGGATTAGAAAGAAATTCTTTACAGTGAGGGTGAGACTTTCAAGTCCTGTCTGGATGCATTTCTGTGCAACCTAAATTATATTCTGTGGTCCTGCTGTGGCAGGGAGCTTGGACTCAATGATCTCTGGAGGACCCTTCCAACTCCTAACACCCTGTGATCCTGCAATGTAAAATTGGAAATCAGTCAGCGAATGCGTGTGTTAGCCACATTTTGTATGTTGGTGGCAGAAATTTGGCTTACATGCAGAGATAATGAGAAAGCAAATATCACTTCTTCACTCACTAAATATGTTTCAAACCCAGAGTTCTCTCATTAAAAACCTGACTGGAACAGATGTATCCCTGTGCAATTTTCCTGCTTTGATAAAATCTGATATTTCACCTCATTTTTCCATCACAAAACGTTCCAAATGGTTTTAACCAGGTGTTAGATTTGGCTTCCTGCAGGCAATCACTTTTTTATTGTTTTTTTCCTGTGAAGTAGTATTAATTAATCTGAAAATGTCATTTTAACAATACAAGACATAGCATCACCTGTAACAAGTGCTAGCAGCTGCAGAAAATTCTGTGCTAATCAGAAGCAAGCAGGTAGCTCATATATTTGGGAATGTGCCCAATTTTTTATTTAAATATTCAAAACTTGTGGAACCTGATCTTAAAAGCCTCCAAAGCAAAGTCTGAAGCAAAGCACCCCACAGACTATCTTCAAAAATTCTGGAGAGCAAATAAGCACGTTTAAGTATAATTTCTTCTTACGTTTCAGTTGGAATGAAGTGATAAGATTCAACAGAATAAAACATATCCTTTCAACTTTTCAAGGGCTGATGTAGGCTTGGAAAAAGGAGACAACAGAATGCATTAGCTGTAACTTTTAAACTATTCATTTTACCCTGGTAACCCAACCAATCACACTATAATCTGCCAGATTTTTTTTTAACCATGGCTGAAATCCCTGAAGCAGATAAGAAACAAGTAAAGAAGGAATATCAAAGTTCACATTATTTATTTCATGTTGGTTAAAATTCACTCCAGAACGTAGGGAGCTGTTCAGCAGTTAGCTGTTGGCACAGCACCGGATCTGGCAATTAAGGCAAAAGGATGATGTGAACCAAGTGAAAGACAACAGAAATGTTGTATCTGTTTGTTCTTGGTCCAGTGTGTGTCCTTTCCTCTAGGCTTTGTTGAAGAAGGTCCAAATGACACCAAGTTGGGTGGCAGTGTTGATCTGCAGGAAGGTAGGGAGGTTTTACAGAGGGGCTTGGATAGATTGGATGGATGGACCAACATCAATGGCATGAGCTTCAATAAGGTCAAATGCCAGGTCCTGCACTTGGGCCACAAGAACCCCAAGCAACACTACAGGCTTAGGGCAGTGTGGCTGGAAAGCTGCCTGGCTGAAAGGGACCCGAGGGTTGTAATAGACAAACAACTTAATATGAGCAAGCAGTGTGCCCAGGTGGCACAGAAAGCCAATGGCATCCTAGCTTGGATTAGAAATGTTGTGGCCATCAGGAGCAAGTAGGTGATTGTCCCCTTGGACTTGGCTCTGGTGAGGCCACACCTTGATTACTATGTTCAGGTTTGGGCACCTCATTACAAGAGGGATGTGGAGGTGCTGGACTGAGTGCAGAGGAGGACAACAAAGTTGGGGAAGGACATGGAAAATAATTGTGATGAGGAGTGACTGAAGGAGCTAGGGATAGTTAGTTTGAAAGAGAAGAGGCCAAGGGAAGACCTCATCACTGTCTACAGCTACCTGAAAGGATGTTGTGGTGCTGGTCTCTTCTCAGAGGTTATTACTGATAGAACAAGAGGGAATGACCTCAAGCTGCAACTGGGTAGGTTTAGACTGGATATTAGGAAAAACATTTTTTCCAACAAGTGTGTTCAGGCACTGGAATGAGCTGCCCAGAGAGGTGGTTGAGTCACCAACCCTGGACATGTTTAAAGGTTGTTTGGATGTGATACTTTGGATATGATTTAGGGTGAACCTTGTGGAGTAGGGTATTGGTTGGACTTCGTGATGTTGAGGGTCTTTTCCAACTGGAATGTTTCTGTGATTCTGCGTGATGGGGCAGCAGGAGGGAGGGCTGCCAAGTTGTGTGTTCTGGCTGTAGATGGCCAATGTAGAGGCTCCTGGAGATGGGAAAATTACGCCTTCTCTGGTAACAAGTATGCTCAGCTGGGAAAAATTTCTTCAGTGCAGAAAGAAAACCTAAGAGACATAGCAAAGAGTGATCCTCTGACACAAGAGGAGTCTTCAAAATTAATCTGCATCAAACATTAGAAGGAATTAAAAGAGACTGCAAAAAGGACAATGTAGCTGCAGAGGTAGGGAAGGAAGAAGGTGCATTCTTTCAAGTCTTTTGTCTTGAAAACTCATCTACTTGATTTTTTATCCTCTTTATATGGTATGGTTACCATTATTAGGAGGAAGTTCGTCACAGAGAGAGAGTGATTTGCCATTGGAATGGGCTGCCCAGGGAGGTGGTGGAGTAGCTGTCCCTGGAGCTGTCCCTGTTCAAGAAAAGACTGGATGAGGCAATTAGTGCCGTGGTCTAGTTGATTGGATAGGGCTGGGTGATAGGTTGGACTGGATGATATTGGAGGTCTCTTCCAGCCTGTTTGATTCTATGATTCTATGATTTTTGTGTGCATCTTCTATAGGAAAATAGTTATAAAGGTGGGATGCGTTTTGACACCGTTTGGCTGGGCAGTTCAAGGAAACTGGAGGGAAAAGAGAGTTTCACCTCAAAAAACAGAATTAACTAGGTTGGAAAAGACCTTTGAGATCATTGAGTCCAACCTATCACCTAACACCTTCTAATTAACTAACATGGCACAAAGTGCCTGTCGTGGTAGGCCTATATAGGCCAAAATAGGCTTATACATGTCCTGGTTTGCCTAGACATGTTCCGCTGCTCCCCCTCCTTCTGTTTTGGGGAGAAGCAACTGTGGAAAAAGGACAAAGAACCTGGAGCCACCAAGTCTAAGGATTCTGGCTTGCCCAGACTTGTTTTGCATTCTACGGTAAACAAAGTACACACAGTTACCTTGTGCAAGGCCTGTGCTCTGCCCTAAAAAGGGTAAAGCAAGCCCTGGCTTCACTTAATATGGTCAAGCTTGGCAAAGTGTCATCCTGATTGGCTAATCTGTGTCCAAAAGCCTATTAGTCTTGGGCTGGATGGATAAAAAAGGATGAGCAGGTAGCACAATGTACTGTCATTGTATCTGTGTGTTCTGCCATTTTGTCTGTGCTCTGCTGTTGTATCTGTGATTGCTTATTGCCTTATTGTATCCTGAACTGCCTGGAAACTGCCTTCCAACAGTGCACCAGGCACAGGCTCTAAATGCCTGCAGGCAATTGGCCTGCACATCCAATGTGACGTTGTGCCAAGACTGCATATGGCATTGCATCCTGCCTGCCCCTCTGCAAGGCTTTGGCTGAATTGAGAATCAAGAGGAACCAGGCCAGAGACTGTGCCAGTCTCCCAGCTGCCTGAGAAAAGAGCCTGGGAAAACTCCAGTGCCTCTAACGGCTTTGAGGCCACTGACAGCAACTCCTCCACGTGCTTTGGGTACTGCCTGATAATATTTTGTGAGTAAATACTTAAAGCCTCTTGTAATCACTAATTGCCATCTGCCATAAGCAGAAAGGAGCTTCCTGCATCCATCTAGTGGCTAAGCAGGATAATTAACTGCAAGGGGTGTCGTGACTGCACAAACCCTTCTCTTTCAGTAAAAATGTTTGTGTTTGCTGGTTACCTCTTAAAGTGTTCCAGTTTTGCTTGTTCCCTGTGTGTATAAATTTCTAACCTTTTTGCATTTTGAACCTTGCAAAATAAGTTTTCTGATGAGATTTAATGTTAATAAACAATTTTCATAGTTATTAACAATCTCTGCCTGGACATCAAAATTAATATCGATTATTAATTTTACTTCATTCGTAACAATGCCACATCCAGTCTCCTTTTAAACACCTCCAGGGATGGTGACTCCACCAGTAATGGCTGGCTTTTGAGCTGGAACATTCCGATGGTTTGTTGATAGGCAGCATACTGTATAATCAGACCTTCGTATTGTGCTATCTCCAAAAATCAACAGTGACAGGTCAGACAAGCCCCAGAATCTATGTTCATGTCCTAAGAAGGACACCAAATCTTCTGATAATTTGTAGCTTTCAAGAGCACCAGTAGAGTTCTGGAAGGCACAGAGCAACCTATGCAGTCTGAGGGACAAATACTAAAACTTACTCGCAGCTGCCTGAAGTGATCCATGACAAGTGTTCATTTACTTCTTCCCAGCTCCATAAATGCTTTATCCACTTTGGAATGAGGCAAAAGTGTTTTGAAAGAAATGTTATTCTTTACCTGGTAAGTTGGAGGGCATTTTAAAGAATCTTACTGTAAAAATATCCACATAGCAGTAAGTCATTTTTCTCCTGGAATAAGCTAATAAAAAAGCTAAGAGATTGTTTTAAGTCTGAAATATGTCATCCATTCTTGTCTTGATGTTTTCACCTTGCAGTGAAGAAGACTCAACATGGAAATAAGTTTTCACCGTGGAAAATATATTTCATCACAGCATAGAAAACTATCTGGTGCTCTAAAGCACATGAAATCACAGAATCACAGAATGTCAGGGGCTGGAAGGGACATCAAAACCTCATCCAATCCAACCCCCCAGCCAGAGCAGGATCACTTATACTAGATCACATAGGAACACTTATAGGTAAATAAGAAGTACATTACTAAATGGATACAGATACATTCACACTCAACTGATTCTAATTCTTCCCTTCCTGTTCAGTACTACATTATTTATTTGATTAGTAGTTCAGAGGAACAATCTGCTCCTTTTAATTTTCAGTCAAAAGATGAATGAGATTAGAAAGATTCTTAGCTTTTAAATACTCAAATATCATATTATTGAAATAAATTTGTTTTTAAAAGTAGCTTGAGTCCTACTACTACACTTCATTAGTAATCCATTTTACCTACTAATATCTCTTAAAAAAAAAAGGAACATTTTAGTGAAAAAACTTGGTCAGTCCAAACAGCATTTATCACAGCTATTATTCAGCTAAACTTAAGGATTAATATACCTGTGTACACTTCAGTTTGTTTATTTTTGCCATGGTTGCAGTTTTCTAAATCCAACTATAATGTGAGCCTGGAAAGTTGATGAACGTGTATCAATAGCCCTATTAAAAGGATTAATCAGTAAATCTAAAATAATTGGAGAATAGTATCTGTGAAATTAAAGTAGTATGAAAGAGATCGGTGAGAGATGAAAACCTGTGGCTAAACCATGGCTTTGCATTAGTAAATCTCTAATTCAGGTGTTCTGAGAAAGATGAGTCAAGGGCTTTAAAATTAAAGTGAACAAGACTTAGCCGTGAAAGCAACTATTTCTTCATCAGCCTTAAGTGCTGTTATCTAGCTATAACATGAAAGGGTGTGGAAAAACATGAGAGAACGTCAAGAAATCATGAGAAAAATCTATTGATTCTGAATTTGAAATTGCACAGAAGTATGTAAATGAGAACGTTACTTGTTTCACTCCCAATGTGCAGTTAAGCATCTGTTACTGGTGACTGAAGAAATGACTTATCAAATCTATTTTAACTGAGAACATTTGCTATTCCTGACTGTCAGTGGATCCAAAAGCTTTCAAAGCCACAATTATGTTTCTTTCATTCTTGTTCTTGTCATGTGAAGAAAATTACTTCTGAAATATTCTCTTTGTTGCTGTTGTATTTTAATTTCTTTGAAAGTTCTAGATAGGCCAGCCAGATCTAGACATTTGGAAAGATCATCAGATGCCTAAACTTTGTTCTGGTTCTAAAGATGTTTCGCTTCTCTGATGTTGGATTATAACTTTTTTTTTTTAAAGACATGTAATATGAGGACAGGTAAATGCTGAAAACATTGAGTCATTCTGGCTTTGGTTATCAACTTGACATAGCTTCATGAAAGAAGGAAGTAACGCTTGAATACTACACCAAAATCACAAGCCATCTCACATGCTTTCTATTCCCTATTTGAAAGTCTTCCTGTTTTCTTTGTTTAGTTCATCTGGTTTTAATTTAGAACGGCAGCTTTGGCAAACTGTGGCTCCTTCCTCAGCTGTACGGACTTACCTGGTAGTTTTGGCTGGCTGGTCGACTATTGATGTGAAGGAACGACGGCAAGATGGAGCTCTTATTTAGGAATTTGAAATGGTTGTGGTGAGCATCAAGAACCCACTGTGGGAAGTGGAATTTTTGATGTAACAAATGAGCATGCAAGGCAGAAAACTCTTTCAGAGCCCCATCTGCTGAATGCCAACTTTTTGCAGTCCCAACTACTCTACAAAAGACTTTAGCTTGCCATAAGCTTTCAGTTCATCATTTGCCTTGTGTAACAGCTTTTGAAAGATAGAAGACTAAAAAATCTTCTGACAACACATGCATGTGTGTCTCTGTTATCCTCTAAATTACATAACCAAAGCAAAATCATAGAAGCTCTGAGAAATTTTGAAGTATTTGATCCTCAGTGTGAACTGGGAATGTCTGAACAATAATAAAAAATTCTGAATACTCACTTGATATCAATATAGATATGCAAGATGAGATGTTTCATTACAGACTGGCATCCTGGGGGACATCAGGAAAGTGTGTCCAGCAGGGCTAGGCAGGTTCTTCTGCCCTTCTACTCTGCCCTAGTGAGACCACACCTGGAATGCTGTGTCCAGTTTTGGGGTCCCGAGTTTAGGAGAGACTGGGACATGCTGAATCAGTGGAGAGCCATGAGAATGACTCGGGGACTTGAGCATCTCCCCTACAGACAGAGACCGAGAGTCCTTGGGCTGTTAAGTCTGGAGAAGAGAAGGCTGAGAGGGGATATAATCAATGTATACAAATATCTGAGGGGTGGGTGTCAAGTGGATGGGGCCAATCTCTTTTTGGTGGTCGACAGCAGTAAGACAAGGAGCATGGATACAAACTAGAACACAGAAGGTTTCACCTTAACGTGAGGAGAAACTTCTTTACAATGAGGGTGACATAGCCCTGGAACAGGCTGCCCAGAGACATTGTGGAGTCTCCTTCTCTGGAGACTTTCAAAACCCACCTGGATGCATTCCTGTGCAAACTACCCTAGGGGATCCTGCCTCGACAGTGGGGCTGGACTCAATGATCTCTGGAGGTCCCTTCCAACCTCTATGGTTCTATAATTCTGTGACTATTTCAGTATGTAATATCACCACACGAAAACGATAAGTAGAGAAATGCATAATACAATTTTAATTTTAGCATTACTCTTAATTCTTACAGTGATATGTTTTAGTATAACTATTCTCAGCAATGTGACCACAATAAATATCATGAGATTACTGAAACCTGTATAAATAATTCACGGATTCCTTTTACTCTTAGAGCAATGGTCACATCAGGGTTCTTTTCAATTGGAATTATGGCCCAGTTATAAGCTGTCTGCCTGAGCAGCTCTGTAAAGATGCTGTAGAGATAAATCTCTAACATTATATCAGATCAACTACATTACCATAAAGGAGTGATAAGAAGTAAATAGAGAGATAGCCTGTTATATAAATCACACAACTGACTTAGAAAGGAGTTGAAGCAACCAATACTCATCTGGGTCATTCTTTGACAAGTGCTGGATTTTTCTCTGAATTTAATTTCCAAGTTCTAAACCACTCAAATGAAAGTGTTTTATCCTCTCTGCCTGGGAGCTCTGCTTACTTCCTCACCATTCATCTGTTCTGAAACTCAACCTAAATTTACTGTTTCTTGATTTCATACCATTATTCTCAGTAATTCCCAACAGTGCTTATAAAAGAGATCTTTTAGAAATGCTTCCGTATTTCATTTAAAAGGAAGAGTCATTGTCATTGTCATCTCCTCCTCCTTCTTCTTCTCCTTCTTCTCCTCCTCCTTCTCCTTCTTCTCTTTTTCGGCAAGATTGCTGGCACAATTTTGGCACGGGAGGATATGAGAAAACATGGGGTGACCCTGAGGGCAAAGGCTGCAGTTCCCTCCCTGCCTGTGGTAAAGCTGGTGCTGCACTCCAGTGAGGGTGCAGAGGATGCAGCTACAAATAGCCACAAAGTCTACTCTCATTCCCAGTTCAACTTATTTGCAGCTTTCTATTTAAAAATGGGAATGCCCAGAAATAACTGGAATGCTCTTGAAGGCATTTTTTCCCAGTCTCACGTTTATTTTTCTTTTCTGTGGCAGGAAAGTTTTTCTGGTAGCTGGAGACATCACAGTGGCATATAAATGAATTTCAGGATGTGAGGGTTTTTTTCCTCATTAAGTTGTGAGCATCTTCTCTCTGGCTTAGTTGGTGATGCCCAACTCTGCTTGACAGAAATTAGGCTTTAAACACTTCTTTGGCCACACAGCTACTTATGGTGGGGGTTTTAAACAGCCCCAAGGTAGGTCTGTTACTGTTTCTCTCCTACTGTCTTCCTCATTGGGGATGAGGAAGTCAGAGCTGAGTCTGTGGAGAAAATGGAGTTAAGTACAAGCAGTGTGTATGTGCTTTACAAACGGAACCTCAAAGAGGTGACAGGAGAAGGTGAAAACTATTTTCACAATGCAAGCGGCTGAGGAAGGTGGTGGAGTCCCCATCTCTGGAGGTGATCAAGAACATGTGAACACAGCACTTGGGGATGTGGTTTAATGTCCATGGTGGGGTTGGGTTGATGGTTGGACTCAGTGATCCTAGAAGGCTTTTCCAATCAAAACAATTCTATGAAACATCCTCTATGAAACATCTACTGTTAGATGAGGTGGTCAACACATCCTGGTTTATGTCAGTCTTTCATCAATATAGAGTGGAGCTTCCTCCTCTGGAGACTTTACAGCCCTGTCTAGATGTGTTCCTGTGCGACCTGCACTAGATTCTATGATCCTGCTCTGGGGGGTTTGGACTCAATGATTTATGGAGGTCCCTTCAAACCCCTAACATCCTGTGACCTTGTGATTTGCTGGGTTGGGGGTAAAGTTGTAAAGCTAGTGAAGCTTAATCTGCAGTGCCCTGTATTTGTGCTGCCTCTGCTTTCCATCAAAAAGGAGTATCAAAGGTGATAAAGACAGAATAGAAGCACTGCTACCCATTGAGGTAGCTTTGGGGTCATATGAAACACCACTAAGATAGGTCTTCTCGAAAGGCTTTGATTATGCTGAAGGGAAACAGCCTGAGAGCCACCCTGAGCTCCAGTCAGATCCTTTGCAGTTTTGTCTGTTACCTGCACAAACGGTTTTCAGTGTGTTTTGGAGGAAAATGAGCAGAAGTTGTGTGCTCCCAGCCTGCTTAAGGAGGAAAACAGAGGGAGACCTGAAAGAGATGGCTCCTTGGCGCATTTTGGAGTGGAGGAGGTGAGGAGATAACACTGTGTTACTCTGTCTCTGCAAAGCTAGTTGCAGATGTGAGGACTGAAGCTGAAATCCAAGCTTCCCTTGGGTGATCTGGGTTGGAGACTGTCCTCTGAGGGAAAGCACTTTGCTCTGGCTGGGTGTTTTGGAAGCTGCTGTGCTGTTTCCCCTCTTGTTGATACGCGTCGAAGGCGCTGGGGTGAAGCCATGCTGAGCCACACACTGGGATGGCTGCTTGCCCAGGGACAGCCTCCCTCATCCAAAGTCTGGCAGTGCTCAGCCGCTGCTGCCAGCCACTTCCCTTGCCAGCTAAGTAACCACAGCTTGGTCTGTTATGAAGGGTTTTAGCATATGGGTTTACTTAACATTAGCTGCCTGATAAGAAAATGAACATGGTTCGTTGGTTGGTTTTTATTTTTTCCTCCAAACCACTGTAGCACCCTTCTGGATGCTAGGAAACATTTTTTCGCTTCAAGAGTTCTCAACCATTGGAGTGGTCTGCCCAGGGCAGTGCTGGAGCCCCCATCCTTGGAGGTGTTCAAGCAGCTTGTGGAGCTGGTGCTTAGGGACATGGTTTAGTGTTGACCCTTCAGTTCTGAGTGGAGGGTTGGACCAGATGAGCTTGGAGGTCTCTTCTATCTGGATGTGTTCTGTGATTTCCTGTTTTCTCCGAGATGGTGAGATTGTTTATTTTGGTATGGGCTCCAGGTTCTTCTACCACACTGTCTGTTTGGAGTGTTCTAAATGTGAACTTTTGCATTTATAGGATCATGGAATCATTTTGGCTGGAAAAGACCTGTAAGCTCATCCAGTCCAGCCATTCTCTAACTCTGCCAAGTCTGGGGCCAAACTGTGTCCCTCAGCACTATGTCTCTGTCTCTTTGAAACACCTCCAGGCATGGGAATTCAAACACCTCCCCAGGCAGCCTGTGCCAGTGCTTGAGAACCCTTTCAGGGAAGAAGTTTCTTCTAATCTCCAACCAAAGCCTTCCCAGATCTAGCTTGAGGCTATTTCCTTCCATTTTATCAATTTGATCTTAAATTCCAAGTATCACTGCTCTGGATTTCAGTGTTCTGATCTGAAATTAAGCAAACTCTCTCAAGAAAAATGTACATCATACATCTTTTGCTTCCCTGTGAGTCAATCTCTTTAGGCAGAAAATAACCTCTTCTGTGGACTCCTTGACACACTTCACATAATGTCAACCAGTGCGAAAGGGGAGCAAACCCTTAAAACTCATCAGGCTTTGTGTGAAAACAACTTTGATATGTGAAACTGAAACTTAGAATCACAAAATCATTTCA
>WBNM01037318.1:0-10608 GCA_013399055.1 Ramphastos sulfuratus
TATGATTCTATGATTCTGAGGAATTGGGCTCACACAGTTGTTACAAATGGGGTAATACCCTGAACTAAATGTTCTTCGAAGGTTGATACCTGATCCTCAGTTTTTAGTGGTTTATTGAGCAATGAGTATCAGACATAACACCAACAACCTATAAAATGCATAATATCAACACATTTTTAAAAGCTAGTTAAGCCTTGCAGATAAAAGCATCTTTTAAATCTGACTGCAGGAATTACATTTTCTTGTTTCCCTGAAATGTATAATTCATAATTCATTTCAAATACCTTTTCAATTGTTTAGATAAATGCAGACATTTTAAAATTCTTATTTATATTTAGTCATATTCCAAAATCAGGACACATCTATTATGAGATAAATGAGTGAAGAAATGAGAAAAACACAGAAAATATCTTCCCAGAAAACAAACAAATGAACAAAAACCCCAAATGAAACAAACAAAACAAACAGTATCTAGTATAAAGCTTTTCAAGAAAAAAATAGTCATTTTTATGATTCTGTCCACTGAAGCTGTCCACATAATAAGATATTTTTAATTCTAATTTTTGTATTCCTTACAATAAAATTGAAAATCCTTGGTATAAAGGCTGCATCCTTCCAGATTTTTGTTTGTCTTAAGGGCACAACTGTTCCCTCTCTGCTTACTGTTTACACCTGTTATTGCAGCTCTGAATGTAATTATTGCTATCATGATGCTGAAATGAGAACTTCTATTGTTTTTTGGAAGTAACAGATGCAGTCCTCTCATAAAATGGCAGTTATTGCTTCTGCTTACTTTGTGTTTCATAAGCAAGCTCTGTCTCTGTTACAGGCTCACACAATGCAGCAGCCACACTATCTAAGCAGGTTGTACTGTTGGAGCGGGTCCAGAGGAGGCCACAAAGATGCTCAGAGGGCTGCAGCAGCTCTGATATGAGGACAGGCTACAAGAGTTGGGGCTCTTCAGCCTGGAGAAGAGAAGGCTTTGAGGAGACCTTAGAGTAGCCTTCCAGTATCTGAAGGGGGCCTACAGGAAGGCTGGGGAGGGACTATTGACAAGGTCTTGCAATGACAGGACAAGGGGCAATGGGTTTGAATTGGCAGAGGGGAAATTGAGGCTGGATGTCAGGAGGAAGTTGTTTGCAGTGAGGGTGGTGAGACACTGGCACAGGTTGCCCAGGGAGGTTGTGGTTGCTCCCTCCCTGGAGATGTTCAAGGCCAGGTTGGAGGAGGCCTTGAGTGACCTGTGCTAGTGGGAGGTGTCCCTGCCTATGCCAGGGGATTGGAACTACGTGATCCTTGAGGTCCCTTCCAATCTTACATTCTATGATTCTCTGATTCTATGTATGTCACTGCTCAGCTACACTTTAAATTCTTTTTCACTGTATGTACAAAAGGAAACAGATGTCAGCTGTTAAATTCTATTTTATGCCCAAAAGAATACTCTCCTGAGTAGTTTCTTTTAAAGCAGTACTAAAGGTTCTACAAATATTTCTATGAAGTCATTCAACACTTATTTTTTTTAGCAGTTTGTGGTTTAATAAGTCATAGCCAGTAAATATGTGACAGATGTAAACATTTTCTGTAAGTATTTTCTGTGAATCAGGTGCTAAAACTGTCATCCTTCTTAACTTTCTTGGGTAGGGAATTCCAATCTGAAGTTCAAATCAAAACCAGTATTCTGTCCAGTTCCCTTTGCACCCATCATCATCTAGGGGATTACTCAGGCTGCAGGTGTGTAGAGATTGTAAAGGTGTTTTAAGATTCAGTACTGCACAAATCCTCTAAAGGTATCTACTTTCTTTCAGGTTACTACAAACAACAAGAAAATCAGCAGCAGCATGTAAACTGTCATAAAAATAACAACTAGCAAATATATCTGTGATTAAGAAGTGTAACATATTTCAAGGTGTTGAAAACTACTACTGGCCATCAGTAATACAGTATCTATCAATGGTATGACAGCAGTTCATAGTAGCAGCAACCAATCATATAGTGATTTAGATTTCAGAAGGGAGCAAAGCATCCCAGAGGGAAGGACAAAGGAATCCCAGAAGACAACCCAGCCATTTCAGAGGTGGGAGGCTAAATTGAACTGACCCTAGAAAGGGGCCCAGAGGGGAACCAGTGAAATAACACAGTTCCATCTCATTTCAAAGATGATTTGCACTATGGAATTTGGAGTCATGGGTGAGAGCACAAGATCTTGTAAAAAAATCATATGAAATTTGCTCTCTTTAGGAAAGAAAAAGCATGTGCAGCCTAGGAAGTTTTCCAAGAGAGGAGCTTCATTCTGAATCAGAATGAAATCTTTTTTATGCCCCAGAGACATAGGAGAGCACACATCAGCACCACTTAGAGCAGCAAATAGATGCTGTTAACTTAATTTTTTTTTTTTTAACCTGTAACAGCCAAAGGATTATATTTTGTAACACAGTATAGTATTCATAACTGATAGGACAATAATTAATCTTTAAGACCAGTTCTATTTTCCCAGACTGCTTGCACTTTTTCAGCTGGTAAATTGCCTTTGCATGTTTTTGGGGCTTTATGCTTATTGATGGTATCTCAGGATGTCTCCCGTTTCTAGGTAGTTAGCTGTACTGCAAAGATGCCAGCTGTACTTTTCAGGGATGTTTCTGGCTCCCAGGGCTAATTTCCAGGCTCACAGCTCCCAGGCTGGCAGGTAATTTCTCAGCAGCCTTTTCCTTCTATTCAGTAATTTTCCCCTTCTAAACTTTATGGCTGCTCACATCAGCATCTCCAGTGATCAACAAATATCCCAGAATCTTTCAAGGTAGCTTTGCATGAAAACTGACCTTTTCAGCACTGCATGATCACAAGAGTAAGTGAAAGAGCAAATTAAGTAGCATATCATTAATAATGCTTTTTATTCCAATGAGGACTATGTCCCTGTAAAGCTCTGATTGTTTCTATAGTATTTCAACTTGATATACATTTTAAATGGTGCATCAGGGGCCCATAAAAGAACCTTAATTGTAGCTGTTTCATATCATTCATAAATCATACTCCAGTTCAGTCATCACATCTTAAAATAAAATTGTTATAAGCACTTCCTTATTTCAAAGGTTGGAATGAAAAGATTTCTAAACATTCAAGCAAGAGAATTAATAAGCTAGATAAATGAATGCCAATTTTAATTGATGTTTGATGTTTTCTGGAGGATATCTGAATCTATTCTACATTCTAAAATTAAAAGGATTAAAGATTGTCCTAATAACTGTCTACAATATAAAGATATGTACATTAACCAAGCAAGTAGAATATTACAACAAACACATGTTGTGTTCCCATGTTGGAATATATTCAGATTATTTAGTAAATATAAGTTAAAATCTGAATTTGGATATGGGATTTATTGGAAAAGGAAGCAGATAATTTACTTTTAAGTTCTAATAGTGAAATTCACTTGATCAAGAATTTAAGTGTTTTATTAAAAGTTTAAATAAGTGCATGGAGGTTTCTTTATTGTTCCTCTGAGATTCAGAATGAGGAAGAACCCACTGGGAGAGCTTGCCAGTGAATTAGATGTCAAGCAGAGTTAAAGACCCCATATTGCCATCAATGATTATATTAGAAGAACATCAAGTGAGGGAATCCTCTCCTGAACACAAGAATTGCCTTGTGAATATTAAGAATACAAGAAGTGTCTCAACGAAGATAAGATCTTCAATAATCAGTCTGATATGTCAGCTCTGCCCACCGTGATAGCAATTGCCCAGGGGGTATGGTGAATGGCAAGGAGTGGCAGAGGTCACTCAGTGACCACTCCTGAAAGCCCACTGGGAGGCACCTGGATGTCATGTATGCATTGTATTGTGACAAAGGTGTCAGCCAGTGGAGCTACAATGAATGAACTGTACAAAACCCATGAGTTATGCCAGTGTGATGGTTTGGGAGTTCCACCCCCCCACCCCCCCCCCACTTTNCACATCACATGGGACATCACAAGGAAAGAGAAACATGTAAACACAACAAGCTGGATGAACACCACCCAGGACATCACAAGCTGGAGCAATGTCAGCTGGAGTGACAGCAGAGCAGGGAATCATCTTCAGAATCCCAGGAACGTCTTCCCCCTCCTCTCTGCCAAAGAACCCCACGTGGTAATTCCTTGAATCATAGAATGGTAAGGTTGGAAGGGACTTCAAGGATCACCTAGTTTCAACTCCCTGCCACAGGCAGGGACACCTTCCACTAGCACAGGTCACTCAAAGCCTCGTCCAACCTGGCCTTGAATGCCTCCAGGGAGGGAGCAGCCACAACCTCCCTGGGCAACCTGTGCCAGTGTCTCACCACCTTCACTGCAAAGAACTTCCTCCTAACATCCAGTTTCAATCTCCCCTCTGCCAGTTTAAACCTATTGCCCCTCATCCTGTCATTACAAGACCTCCATCCTCCAATTATCTCCCTCCATCTCTCCTGCTCTCTCTTTTCCCACATTTTCTCTCTTTCTTTTATCATCTTCCTTTCTCTGTTTGGTTTGTAAGTAATAAATAGTCTCATTTTGATATATGACCTCATTTATGTCTTAATTTCACTCACAGAAACGTTCAAAAGAACCCCATCTTCTTCCTGACTTCCAGATTAAGACAACATCTCACTGCATTATGAAATACAGCCACAAGTTCATGGCTTTATTACACTATAACAAAGTGGACAAGAAACCTATATAAGATGGTCCTCTAATTCACCTACTTGTAATTATACTTTCCACAACATAGTTTTGATTTAGCATGCTTTCTATATCACATCTCTTCAGCCATCACCACACATTTAAAATTTGTTCTTGCAACACATTTAGTACTCACATTGGAATTCTCAGATTTCAGCTCAAATATTTACATGCTGCAAAACCTTGTTAAATAAGTGGCTTGAAAGACAATGGTTATTACACACATATCACCTTTATATAGATATAAAATAGGGACAGATTGGGCTCACACAAGAAAATATCTACTGTTTTGGGATACCCATCTGAGAGCCAAATGTAAAACACTTCTGTAAAACAAACAAAAAAAAAATAGAGAAATTGCAATGATCTGTATGGAATATTCTAGATTAGAATTAGGGTACATGTTTTCATAGTCAACAATACATCAAAATTAAGTTATGGTATTTGGGGTTTCTTCCCAGACAAAAAGTCTCCTAAAACATGAAGGTGATCATTTAAAGATTTTTGTTAGACTGCATTGTTTTTCTTCACATTGCTGCAGCAGAAAAACAGGACTTCATTGCATGAAACTTTCCCCCATCTTTTCTGATATTAAGTTCAAAATAATTATTCTCTCTTCTCAATTCTGATATCTTTGGGAGAGTTACTGGAAGTATCACAGTATCACAGTATCATCAAGGTTGGAAGAGACCTCAAAGATCAGCAAGTCCAACCCATTACCACAGACCTCAAGACTAGACCATGGCACCAAGTGCCACATCCAAACGTGCCTTGAACACCTCCAGGGATGGTGACTCCACCACCTCCCTGGGCAGCCCATTCCAGTGGGGAATGACTCTCTCAGTGAAGAACTTTCTCCTCACCTCGAGCCTAAACTTCCCCTGGTACAGCTTGAGACTGTGTACATGCATGTATAGAAGATAATCATCTGTTGTACATAGAAAAGTCTGTAATAAGCTTTCACACTACTTATTCTGATCTATTTTGGAGTTTATAAGTATGTCCTGATATTATTTCCTGCAAAACTTTAAGGGCAGTATAAAAAGCCAAGAAATTAAAATAGCAATATATCTTATTTAGCTCTCATGTAACAATTAAGCAAGAGAGAATCCCTTAAAATTAGAAATACTCTGTCCACCTGTTCAACTGCAGTATGAATCATAGAATCATAGAATGATAAGGTTGGAAGGGACCTCAAGGATCATCTAGTTCCAACCCCCTGACATAGGCAGGGATACCTCCCACTAGTACAGGGCACTCAAGGCCTCATCCAACCTGGCCTTGAACACCTCCAGGGAGGGAACAGCCACAACCTCCCTGGGCAACCTGTGCCAGTGCCTCACCACCCTCACTGTAAAGAACTTCCTCCTAAAGCAAGTATTAGAGCCAAGCATTTGTCAAAGTAATATTGAATATACTTGAAGCAGTTGTTATTAGCATTTACAAAATGCCAAAAAATATTGGTGATCATTTCCAAACTATTGCCTAATATGACAAGCATAGAGCATGTAACAAACTATTCCTGCTGAATTAGTAGAGAGAATAAGCTTTCCACATTTCTGACACCAGATAAATTTGTTAGCTAACATGTTTTATTGTTAAATGTCAGGTTTTCATGGGATGTCAGACTGTATTTTTGAGCCTCACTACCTCTGAAATAGATTACAGTAGATGAACAATACCTTTGAGTGTAAGAATTAAATTCAACATTATCAATAAATGAAATGTTAAAATCTTAGGCTTCAATCTAGCATAACATCTCCACCTTTCTGAGTCTCAAATCCTGCCGAGTCACTGAGTAGATATGGAAGTGAAATAGTTGTGGCAATTAATGAGGCAGGAATTATAAAATACGTAGTTATTTTATTTCTGAAAAGCCCTGCCCACAAACTAGATAAAAATCAGTTAGATTGGGTTCAAATTCACTTGGGAAGATCTTCACAAGGATGCTTATAGGGAATTTAGTAATTCAGGAAAATCAGAAAATTGGAAAAGGTTTGCTACAAAAATAGCTTTGCCTCACTTACAAATAAAAGGCAGCCTGGAGCCCTAGAGAAAGTCTCTTCTACTCACGGCGGTGGAGTAGGAATTTGGAGCTAGTCCCTTGGCTCCTTTGCAGCAGTGTTTGGAACTGCAAATTGTAATCCAGTGGTGGATCAACGTGGCACAGGATCCAATGTGAGTAAACCTGCCAGAGTCCAAATGACTGCAGACACTGCTGCCATGGGCAAAGATCATGGGGCAGCACAGGGCAAAGCTCAGGCTGCTCAGCAGTGTGCCCACAAACAGCGTCAGTTTACGGCACAGGCAGGTCCCTGCAGCAGGAAGTCAGGATGCAGTGGTCTGAAAGTGGAGACTGTGAGCTTTCTCATCACCCTTCTTCCAGATGCCCCTCAAGGTCCAAGTCCAGGTCTGACTTAAGGTCCAGGTCAAAGTCCCAGTCAAGGTCTGACTAAATAATGTGTCCAGTTGCCATATATATATGCTGGGGCAATTTGCTCTCCCCAGTTCAAGCCTGGGGGGATGGGGTAGGGAACTTTGCACCTACTTCTTTCCACATTCCAAACCCCTGGAGCCAGAGGTGGGGGGAAGCAAAACAGTTTTGTGCCCCATTCAACATCCACTGGGCAGGGACTTGGGTGTGCCCTGCCACAGGAAGGTGTGATGGATTGTTTTTGTCTCTGGGGAAATAGACAGTAATGGTGCACTGAAAGGAATTCACTGTGTATCTATCTGATCCACTTCCTTATCTGCCTTTTCTCCAGAAACTAAGTCACTTGAATGGAATTGAAGAAATACAGACACTCAGAAAGCAAGAGAGATTCTGAAAGGCCAAACTCTCTCTTCCCCCTTTGTCTGGTTCTCCTAAACTCATTAACCTTAACTGTTGCCCCAGGAGCAAAATACTGAACAAAGTAGGTGAGGTGGCATTGTATTTTGCTTCTCCTGTCAATCTGGATTACATTTCTGGACACCAGAGTTCATAGTTCTAATTGAATTGATTAAAAACAATGCTCATGTAGTCTTGGGAAAAAAAAAAAACCCAAACAATTGTACAGACTACAGATTGGGGAGGAATTTTCTACAAAATTCCCTCTTCTGTATATAATTCTATTTTTGAAGAGCACATCTGTAAACTGCTGTGATGGTTTGGGAGTTCCCTGCCCCCCCACACTTTGTAAAATCACTCAGACCAGACTCAGCCAGCTGGAAGTTAACGACTGAAGCTCTATTTACAGCTTAGCACAATAGACAAGCAGATATTTACACAATATACAGGAATAGTTATAGAAATATACAAGTTAAAGGGAATACAGAAACACAATCCCCCTCCCAGAAATCAGAGATCCCAGGAGGGGGTTCCAATCACCCTTCCACCTTCTCCCCACCCCTATACCTTACCCCAAGGTTTGGCTTACGTGCAAGATGAGTTTGGAGGATGGGCCAGGGGAGTTAGAAGGAAAGTAGTTAGTGAGGTTACTTGTAGTTACTTGGCAGTACTTGTACTTGGTAGTTGGTAGTACTTGGTAGTTACTTGTAGTTACTTGGCAGAGAGGAGAAAGCAAGAAGCTAGAGAGACTGAGAGTGTCTGTGCCCGAGTTTCTTATCTTTGTTTTGTATTCTTAGTCATAAACATCTCAGCAAGCCTATGAGTGAAGCAGACATCACCATTGCTTTCCTTTCACAGCCTATAATATAATTTTCTCCATTAAAATATTCCAATTAGCCTCAAACCAGCACAATTTCTTTGACATCTGAAAATTATGCTGAAACTGACTTTAGATTTCTTTTCCTTTCCAACTCTTTCTCCATTGTGCTTCATGTTTGTTATGAATATGGAAGAAATTAAACCAATAAATTTATCTATCTATCTATCTATCTATCTATCTATCTATCTTTCTCTCTATGTAAATCCTATCTCCGTGTAAAACACAGTTCTTAAAACCTGGATCTATGCTCCATTTGCCAAAGGAATCATACAAGGATTCCTTGTCCAGTATTTCAACATAGCACCTTAGCAAGTGAGCTGTGTTCACCCCAGGCAGATGTTCCATCCAACAACTATCAAAACCAAGCAAATTTTGGCTTATCTCAAAAGCATTTAAAATTAACATTTGAAATCATATTGTATCTTTTATTTCAAATAATGATCCTTTACATTCTCACACTATATCAGGCTGTTAATGCAGTTTACAAGTTTTACTCTCAAAAATTAATTCACATGCTCTATCAACTTTTCCCCAAACTCTCATAGTTTTGTAGGTCTTCCTTTTTACTGAGAAGATGCAATTTCTTTTTCTTGTCAAAGCTGACTGAATCAAAGAGCAATAATAACTTTCTTTATCTCGAAATTGAAATACCAACACTGAAAGAAATGATCTACATCTTATAATAAATGAATTGAATAACTCATATGAAATCAGCTAATGCCATATGTAGAAAAAAAATCTAACTGATATGTTAATATGACTGCCTCATGAGCAAGTCCAATCACATTACAGCTTAACTGTGCATTTATATTCTTTCCACAGAAAAAGGGAATTAAACATCTCAAAGAGAATCCTATTTGAGATAGATGTCATTCACTGTCCAGTGGCAATGAGACTCTCTGCTGCAATGGTTCTTGCACTGATATTTTTTTGGCTGGACTGGGAGAAACTCTTCGATCAGCTACTGTACTTATAATTTTGTGGCCCCAGGTCCCACATGACCACCTCAAAACATGCAGTGAGGGTGGTGAGGCACTGGCACAGGTTGCCCAGGGAGGTTGTGGCTGCTCCCTCCCTGGAGGTGTTCAAGGCCAGGTTGGACGAGGCCTTGAGTAAGCTGTACTAGTGGGAGGTGTCCCTACCTATGGCAGGGGGTTGGAACTAGATGATCCTTGAGGTCCCTTCCAACCTTACCATTCTATGATTCTATGCATCAGGTAATACATTTTGATCACTTAATACATTTTAACAGTCAAAAATTATGGTTCAAGTCTAATATTAATTGTTAAGGTCCATCTTTTTTCAAACTGATCTGTTGTCTCACATCAGTTCACTACCTCATCTATGCAGGTGACTGGTTGGTGAGTTCCTGGACCACCCAAGGGATTAATGACTTAAGCATCCATCAATAAACATAAAATCTTAGTCCTGATACCCAGCAACACCACCACTGTAGCTGAAGAAGAAACATTTTTCAGATTTATGACTCACTAATAGCTTAAATCTTGCCACATCTGCAACCACATTTCTAAATGTAGTGCTACAAAGCACTCGCTGTGTCCACCCTCTTTTCATCCTATCTTGTACTCTATTGCATGACAAGTAAACACTACAATGGCCTGCCTTTTTAGATGTTGGGCAATAAAGTTCTCCTCCCCTAAGGATTTATTTCCTGAATGCTTAATATAGCTTTAAGTCTGTGAGCTATATCAATGACATCAAAGTCATTTTATAGGAAGCTGAAATTAAACACGTGTAAACTGGTTTGAGGGCTATTGCACAATGATTTCCATTCATAGGATGATTAATGCTTTTTTTTCCATGAGCATAGATAGATTATACCACATTCTCTCTAAGAAAAGCACAAGATTACAGGAAGTACTTTACTATTTCAGTGCTTTTCTATTTTGTAGATTAAAAACTTTGTGGCATGGTAGAGAAAAAGAACAATTTCTAAGAGTGAGTACTGTTCTTTCAGCCTTTCACAGCCTCATTTCCTCTGTGTGAAGACCAGAAGAGAACTAAAAATATGATTGTCTTAAGGGAAACAGCAAACACTAAGCTAGGCTGAGCATCTTGAGTTCATGTCCTAAGGTGCAAGCTGAAAGCAGAGCACTTCACCTGGGCATTAGCTACTCCTGTTTTCAGAAGCATTACTACAAGGCAAGTCTTATATTGGAGATATATATATGTAAATTTATATAT
>WBNM01037319.1:4943-36745 GCA_013399055.1 Ramphastos sulfuratus
ACCTGATCATAGAAGGAGATCAGGTTGGAGAGGCAGGATCTGCCCTTCCTAAATCCATGTTGGCTGGGCCTGAGCCCTTGGCCATCCCTCAGGTGCGCAGTTATTGCCCCTAAGATAATCTGCTCCATCACTTTCCCTGGCACTGAGGTCAGGCTGACAGGCCTGTAGTTCCCAGGTTCCTCCATCCGACCCTTCTTGTGGATGGGGATCACATTGGCCAGTTTCCAGTCGTCTGGGACCTCTCCAGTGAGCCAGGACTGGTGGAAAATGATGGAGAGCGGTTTGGCCAGCTCATCTGCCAGCTCTCTCAGCACCCTAGGATGGATCCCATCTGGTCCCATGGACTTGTGGGTGTCCAAGTGGCTCAGCAGGTCCCAAACTAATTCCTTATGGACTTCCAGGGCAACACACCGCTCCCCGACCCCATCACCTAGCTCAAGAGGCCACTTGTCCTGAACTCCTCCCTCCTCACTGTTGAAAATTGAGGCAAAGAAGGTATTCAGGACCTCAGCCTTTTCCTCATCTTCAGTTATAGTGTTCCCCTCCAGGTCCAATAAGGAGTGGAGGCTCTTCTTGCCCTTCTTTTTAGCATTGATAAATTTGTAAAAATGCTTTTTATTACCTTTCACAGAGGTGGCCAGCTTAAATTCTAACTGGGCCTTTGCCTCTCTAATTTTTCTCCTACATAATCTAACAACATCCTTAAACATGTCAGGAGAAGCCTTCCCCTCCTTCCAAAGGTGACAGACCCTCTTTTTTTTCCCCTAAAACACCATGTACCAGTATAGATTAGAAGTTGATCTGCTGGGAAGCAGCTCCATAGAGAAGGACCTTGGAGTTCTGGTGGACACTAAGTTACCCATGGCAAAGTAATGTGCCCTTATGGACAAGTGATATCTGGAGTGCATTATGAAGAGTGTGGCCAGCAGGCTGAGGGACGTTCTCATCCGCCTCTACCCTGGTGAGACCACATCTGGAGTACCATGTCCAGTTCTGGGCACCCTAGTTCAAGAGGGGCAGGGAAATACTAGAGAGATTCCAACGAGGGCTATGAGGATGTAATAGAGGGTCTGGAGCATCTGTCTAATGAGGAAAGTCTGAGAGAACTCTGGCTGTTTAGTCTGGAGAGGAGAAGACTGTGAGCGAATCGAGATTCTCAATATTTATCAGTATCTAAAAGGTGAGTGTCAAGAAGAAGGGGCAAGTCTTATTCAGTAGTGCCTTTTGACAGGACAAGGTGCAATAGATAGAAACACAGGAAGTTCTACCTCGACATGTGAAAAAAAATCTTTAATGTGAGGATGAGAGAGCACTGTGACCAGAGAGGTGGTAGAGTCTCCTTCTCTAGAGACTTTCAAAACCCACCTGAATGCATGTGACCTATCCTACATGACTCTGCTTTTGCAAGGGATTCAACTTGATGATCTCCAGAAGTCCCTTCCAACCCCTAACAATCCATGCCTCTGCTTTTGCAAGGGATTCAACTTGATGATCTCCAGAAGTCCCTTCCAACCCCTAACAATCCATGCCTCTCCATGGATTTTGTTGTTAAGTTTTCCTTTCAGGAAGGTTAACACAGGAAAAGCAATAGGTTTCTCCCAAGTCTTGACATTTATTTATTTGGCTTAAATTTGTTAAAGGCAACAGTAGCAAGGAATTTGCACACAATCACAAAGCAGACCTGGTATCTCCCAGGTGGTTGGTCTCCTCTCACTTTTGACCCCCAGGTTTTGCTTAGGAAATGAAAGAAAACCATGAAGTCTTTCATTTAGAGCACAGACAAGCACAATACAAGATATTCTCATGCTTCCCTTGCCAGCATATCCTAAATCTACTTGAAAGGCATCATCACCTGGCACCTTTTTGTGAGCAAATTTATCAAAAGAAATATCTGTAAAGAAACTGCCTCGAGGCTACAGTTCAGTGGTAGCTATGGCAGTGTTCCTGTGCTGCTGGCTTACAACGGCCATGAAAAATCCTCATGAAGTCATGAATAAATGGAGCTCTTTATGCCTTTGCAGTAGCATCACATGGCCATATCAATCCAGAAGGAGCAAGAATCTCTTTTACAAACCACACTATTCTGAACATAGAAGAAAGGATACATTTAAGCAGCTCTTCTCAATTCAGTACCTTTGAATAAGAACTGTTAAATAAAAGTTCATGTAATTTGTCAGCTGAAATGTATTTTCTATTCCTATTGCTATAGCTGAGTTACTAGACTCTGAAAATATCTTTTTAAAGTCTCATCCTAATTAATGCCTTAAACAAGAGATAGCTTGGAGTCATGAGACTTAACAGCAACTAAATCAAGGCAAGAGTTTTTGGCTTAATGCCAAAGACATTATAAATTAAGTCTCCCACTAAATGACTGGCAACTCTACTCACAGAAAAGAAAAACAACAACAAAAACTACAAACTGAAAAAAACCCCAAACAACTAATATGATTTTAAAAAAAAAAAAAAAACCAGCCAAAACAAAACAACCACCACCACAACAAAAAAGCTCCCAACCAACAAAACCCAAAACCCTCCAGAAAGCAAACAAAAAAACCCCAACAAAACATCCTGGTACCCTGCAAATGGAAATCACCCTCTCATTAATCCCTCATGATAAACTAAATATTCAAATTAAGAACTATCTTGCTTTCCTTTATTTATTCAGAAAGTAAACAATTTAGCTCCTGTAATCATGTTTACCTGTCAGATACAAAGCATCTACATTAGAACAAGTTTAACCACAGCCTCTCTATCAACTACAATCTCTCAAACACAGCATTAATAACATAGATCTCCATAGAAGACATCTCTTTAGCATAGAGAGATAATTAAGGGAAGATGACTCCTGTCCATGAAGCTGGAAAGACAGCAGAGCTTTCAGGAACTCTGTCACAAGATGTTGAGAGCAGGCTTAACAAATCTTTAGGTGCCTACCATCTTACCAATCACTCAACACAGTACCAGGCATTCAGGAATCAGAAAACTGGCCATCAATCCGTTCTTCTTTCAGACCGCTGATGGCAACTGCAATGTCCAGACAGGGAAAAGCTTTCAAAAATCCTACTTTTGATTATGGATTTTTGAGTTCAGAACTTCCTTTGAAGTTGTTGGTCTGGTGGGTTTTGGTGAGGTTTACAGCAATTGGTGGCTCAGGTGTCATTTTCTAAAACTGGATCTCAGGATTAGAATGCTTGAGTTTCCAAGTACTTATACAAGTGTTTTACAATAATTACTGAAAACAATATAGACTATTAAAAGTCATATTTTAAGGGGCTCAACTACCATCGAGTAGTCAAAACCAATTTAATTTAGGCATGTTCATGACTAAGAGTACTAGTTTTTCTCCAATACTCACCGTTTCCCCCTGAAGAACCAAAAAACCTTTGCATCCTCTTCCTGCCCCTTCCTCCTGGAGCGCTAGGCAAAAAGCTGTCTGTCCAGTCTCAAAGAGTTGCACTGTGCCTTACCATTAGAACAACTTCAAACTTGACAATGTGTAAAGTCATGAGCTCTGCGTTTCTTAACTTTCCGATTAAAATAATAAGACACCTAACAAGCAAAACAAGCACATACTACCAAAGCCTTCAGAGGAATGGTAATTGAGGCACAGTAATGACACTGTCCTGTCTCTGTGGCAAGCTATATGCTCTCAAGGTTTTTCCTTGCACACATTCCTGATTCTGTGCACTGCCTTCTTTTTCAGTGATTCCAGCCCTAAGATAGACCTAAAGACTACATAGTTTATATAATCCTAAGCAGCCATAACTCAATAATGGCTGTTTTTCCTCTTCATGCTATTGGGTTTGAACATTTTCTTTGCTAAAACCCCTTATAATACATCCTCTGACACAGACAACCTTTAACTGGTTACCCAGAAAATACATTGCAGCAATGATCAGACATAAATCTACACTCTTTTCAGAGAGAAAGAGCTCCTGCCAAAATGAATGTCACATCAGGTTGCAGTCTTGCAAGAACAGACAGAAGCAGGAGACCTTACAGGGCAGAAACAATGAAAGAAGAAGCCTCCATCTCTCCCTTAAGCTGCAATGATGCATAAAATTAAGCTAGAGACCGTCATCAAAGCAGTATTGCAATTACAGATTCTAGAACCTTTTACCATTAAATTGAAGAGAGAAAGAAGGTTCTTGAGAAGGTGCTGAGCTTCTTTCAACAGAAAACAGAAAAAAATTTACCAACTATCCACTCAAAATGGTTAAGTCACACAGTGTGTGCATGTAGGCACTGTGCTATCAGATTTGTAAAAGCAGTGCCTCGCAGTGCAAATAAACCCTCTTGGCTTTCTCTGATGGAAGCTGGGAAAGAAAACAAATAGGCCAACAGCTGCTGTTCTTCAGAAACCTGATCATAACCTCAGGAGGATTTTGCTTCTCCCACTCAGTTACATCTTGAATCACAAAAGAGTAGGTATGACATTAATACCAGCAAGGCTGGGCATGGAGAACAGATAGGTAGGTGTACAGCTGAATCTAGGGCAGCAACAAATTGTATACTGTGGATGCTAAACAAAAGAAGGAGGAAGAAGAGACTAGAGGGGACAAGGGAAGAAATTACGGATATTTTTATTCTCTCAATTTTTTTTCTTATTTCTTTATGATGCACACAGTCAACCTTTAAAATAAAAAAAATATTTCTGTGTGTATGTTTCTAAAGTAAGACACCACAGAGAAATAAAATAGAGTTCTTTTTCCCCTTTTTATATTCTTTTTATGCACATCCTTCTTGAGTATGTTTATTGGGGGACTCATTGTAGATCCAGAATCAGGATCTCCTAAATGTGGTTGTAGGGGTTCTGGAATAATAAAAATAAAAAAAGCCAGAAACCATCCAGGTCCAAACAAGAATTTTTTTTTTCTTTATATTGCTCTGGTTCCACTCCCCTGTGTCACAATACTGTCTGTTCTTTCACGATCCCAAGAGTCTCCCAAGATGCAGAAACTGGGACAACCAATAACCTACAGAAGAGTGATACCCAGAACTTCAAAAAAAAGAGGGACATCACTAAAATATATATATGAGATACATCTCAGTGATTAAGAACTAGCAAAATTAGAAGTTACAATCTACATATCAGTGACATTTCTGATAACAGATCTAACTGTACAGCACAGGAAAAAAATACAATCCTTAAGTTACTAATTTGGATTTGGGTTAAGTCTATAATTCAGTGGATCTTCAGCACGTAACATACAACAAATATTCAAGCTTCCAGAAAGCAATCGCTGCTCCAATCAGTATAAGCATTTCGAATAGGTTGGGAGGAACTCATTAAATCATTTGTTTATTATTCATGCTACAGGAATGTGAGTTCTATTGGCAAAATGAATCAATCACACAGCAAAGAACTGTTCGCTGGAGTCTACTTTAATCACCCAGCAAGCTGTCACTATGGATTGGGTCAGGCTTGTAACACAGTATCCAAATGGTGGGGGAAAATATCTCTGTGGCTGCTGAAATAGGGAGCAGTTCACCCATAAAGTCCCTCCCAGAAGCTTGGGTCAGCTGTTTGTTACTGCTTACACACAGCTGCAAAAACTTTTAAGTGAGAAGTCTGCAATTTTGTACATTCCAAAACTGTGCATACTGTGGACACATTTGTTTGAGGAGAAGCAAGATGAAGTATACCAAAAGAAATACTGTGCTGGGCTCTAATACAGCCCTCTCAAAGAAAGCCCACATTCAGGAACCTGAAAAAGGACTAAAACTAGGTCACAGTGTCAGAACAGATACACTGTTTGGAACACACAAGAGCTGTCATGCAGTCTGCACTTCAATAAATCCTGTAAAAAAACCAGCACCTCTGTCTGCATAGACTACTTTTCCTACAGATACATTGTTTTCAAGGTTTAGCTGTTCTTCCACTTCCCTTAATGCAAGTCTAAAATCCAAAGTATCACTTAAAACATGCCACACATTAGAATATATGCCCCAAAGAATTTGGAGTTTATTTCAAAAACAAAACTCCACAACCATTAGCCCACCCCACTCCCAGCCCTGGTGAAAAATCAACTCCTAAAATCTTATGACCCTTAGATATACATCCTGTGGATAAGACTAAATGTAACAGAGAAAACAAGCACTAGTTGGATTGCAGGAGCCCTGACTGGAACAGAAGTACTGTGGAAAGAAACTTCATTTTAATTTAGAATTTCTCTGATTTTCCTTCACATTCCAGGAACAAAGTAAAATGACATAAAACAATAATGACAAGCAGGAAGGAGGAAAGTTCACTGCTTTACAGAGCATCTGTCAGCATCTATGAAATTACCAAGCAGGAGCTTTAAAAGGAAGTGCCCTTACACAGAATACATAATTAAACAAGTGAATATACTGCTGGAGAATTTAGGAAGGCCATAGGCATTCCATAAATTTGTTCAGTTCCTTTAATGCCTATTAAGCATTCATTGCCATCTATTTTAAACATTTTGCCTGATCCAACATATCCAGTTTTTACATTTGAGCCTCATGAATGGGTCACAAATCAAACCACTAGAAGTCAAACAGCAGTTTTGACTGTCTTAACTTGGAACCCCACTAGAGTTTGTTTGGATCATACATTTAAATGCTCTCAGCAGAATGATAGAAACCTTACCACTAACATATAACAAATCATAAAGCACATGGGTGATTTATTCCAACTGTAATTATATTGCAGATAGAGGAACAGGCTAGAAAACAAAACAAGGAGATAATCCAACAACAGTGCCAGCTTCCATTTCTACCTGAAGACAGAAAGGAAGAGATAAAATGCCCAAGAAAATGTGATTCCAACCTGCCAAAGTAACAAATACCTGTGTCACAACAAAATCATCCATCATAGCCACCTCACCAGGTCACTTCTATGAACAGAGTAGATAACACCTTAAAAAATACCTAAACAAGCACAGAAAGAACAAACAGGATCAAAGACAATACTAGCTGTCTGTATTTTAAAGTACATCCCAAGACACAAAACCATTGAAAGACATAAACCAAACATTCTCTCAGATGCTGACAATGGGAAAAAAAGATCCCACCAGAGAGTTCTTTCTATATTCCACATGCAGAAAAAGTCATTGGTGCAAATGTTGTTCTCACAGTAGAAGACAAATATACGGCTTGATAGGCTATGGAACGTTGAAAGAATTGTTACTGTCAGATATGCAACAGGAAACTTTTTTCTCATCTTCTCTCTGCCTTCTGTACATGTTAAATGCAATGCTCATTTGTATCATTTATGGAATAATTTTATTAGCTGGTTTGGAGTCATAAAAAAGAAATATTACAACAGAGACCATAAAGAGAGACATCCCACAGCAAAGTCTTCATCTTGACTATCATCTGTTGGATGACAAGCTCAAGAAAGAAACTTCAGCTTTCTTAGCAACACTTTGAGGATGGTGAAGAGGTTTAGAATTCATATTCTGTGTCATGAGAAACGTCCACTCTTCTAGGTACTCCTGGAAGTCATGCTAGACCTCTGGAGTATAGTCAAATAAAAAGATATTTTCAGACCCTAAATATGAAAGGAGTTTTGTGCCTGTTGACCACACTGCACAAGCATGTGGAATCCAGAGGTGGCTTGCCTGCATCAAGTCTCTCTCAAGGCATTGCATGTAACACATGGCCTGTTGCTTAAGACACTTCCCCAGGACCTTAGAGATCCAGATGCAATTTCAGTTTAACTTTGCACGAGTCTCTTAGTAGGACACATCTACACTATGGATATAGACAGATTAAAGCTGTCTCTGCCCACACTAATCTGGAAATGAAAGTGAAGGGCAAACTGCTGCAAAGCCACTCAAACCCAAGGTAGGTGATTGTCAGGATGGGCAATACCATGCAGAACTCCACACAAGCCTACCTGTGCTGAACTGTGCTGCATATGGACTTGCTAGTTCTGGTCTCCAATAGCTCTTAGCCCTTTACCCTGTGCTCGAAGGCAGGCATTCTCTTTGTTTTTTTGTGGCTCAGTTTTCCATCTGTATCAGAGGGATAAAAGCACAGCCCATATTTACAAGGTGTCAAGAGGATAAATATATTGTGGTCCTAAGGTACTCTGAGATTATGGCAACAGATGTAATGTGAATTCTTTGAAGTAGTGAAAATGGAGATGACAGAGAAATCAAAGCTCTAAGGAAAGACCAATCAAGAACATAAAGGTTTTGGGGTTCCTTTGTTCTAATTTAACAGTGTCTTTGCATTCAGAGAACACTGTAGAAGAAAAGGCACTCTTTAAGACACAGTAATAGCTAGATGAAGCAGAAAAAGCCAGGGAGGGATGCACAGAAGAACAGAACAGTAAGATTCTTAACAATTAATTTAGTTTAAACCTATTAGGAGACAAACCAAGATGTTTATATTTCAGAATCACAATCTGTTGACAGACAGCTCTCTTAGCTGCTTAAGATCATAACTGGCTGAAAACACTCCAAGACAATAGAAAGGAAGAAATGACACAGTGATGTAACTACTATGAATATGTAAGAATCTAGCAGCCTAATTTAAAGAAAAGGATGCTTAATACATCTATTAGAAACCTAAAAGAACAAACCTCTGGTTCAGAAGTAGCCCTCATAGTAACTTTCAGTTCTCCAAGACAACAAATTGAGTGAGACAATTTGAATAGTACAGGGCCAGTTCTTTCACTGTATTCCATTTTTGCATCATTTCAGACTGAGTGATTGTCCAGTGGTGTACAGAAATGACTATATATGACAGAATTTCTCCAAGTTAACTGGTTCCACTATTACATATAATACTTGCAGAGTAAACTGCTTGGTTTAAATTAACATGCTTCACATGTGTGCCATGGTACAAACATGCATGCAAGCAACTAATGCATCTCTGCTAATGACTAGTAATCTGTTAAGCTGATGAATCCCTGCAGCTTATACTCATCTGCTCATAATCTTCATCCATAGCTCATGTTTGTTTTTGATCTTCATCATCATAAAAAAATTAAAAAACATTCCACTTATTTCAAAAAGGGATAACAATTGATGGGTGACAATTCCTTACAGTCTTAGAAATTAATAATTCTACAAGTAACTCTCTCTCGAGAGTCCAGTGCAGAACCACAAGGTTATGATTAAGAGAATGAAACATCCCTCTTACAAGGAGAGACTGAGGGAGCTGGGGCTCTGCTGCTTGGAGAAGAGGAGACTGAGAGGTGACCTCATTAATGTTTATAAATATGTAAAGGGTGAGTGCCAGAAGGATGGAGCCAGGCGCTTCTCAGTGATGCTCAATGACAGGACCAGGGCAATGAGTGGAAATTGAGGCATAGAAAGTTTCATGTAAACACGAGGAGGAATTTTTTCTCAATGAGGGTGACAGAACACCAGAACAGGGGAGTTGTGGAGTCTCCCTCTCTGAAGATATTCAAAACCCTCCTGGACGAGTTCCTGTGTGATCTGGTATAGGTGATTCTGCTCTGCAGCGGGGGTTGGACTGGATAAGCTTTTGAGGTCCCTTCCAGCCCCTGACATTCTGTGATTCTGTAACAAAGATCTGCATACCAGTCTCCTGTGGATTTAATTTCTTGCAGCAACTCTAAATGCATGAAGTACACTTTTAAGAATCAACAGCAACACAATAATTTTCTACTGCAGACTTACAGAATAGAACAGCAGAATGCACATAAACCAGAATAATGAGGTAATCCACAAAAGAAATAAAGATATAAATTTATCTTTGATAAAAGTGAATTGCCAGTGTTGTGTAGGAAGGCACACAGACACTACTTTAATGTACTTTCAAACTCTCGTATCCCTGGTGCTTTGATTAGAAAGAGGTGAAGGCGTTTTCATTCAGGAAAGCAAGAAGACAGGCAATAAGACATGAGTGCCGAATGCAGCTTGCAGTGAGGACCAAGCAGATTCTACCATATGTACAGAATCCATTCATGGTTACAGAATTTGCTCCCCATTAAAACAGAAGCAGTATTTTGAAACATTACCAATTCTTCCAGTTCTAAGAAGTTAATTTTTATTTACTGGATTTAACAATAAAAATACATCAAACCCAAGGAGGCAAAGACAGGCATAAAAGAAATGACACTCTATGCTTTAGCTTGCATCCCCTTCTAAGGGACACAAGGCACATCTGTGTTCCTAGACAGCTCTGTGTGAGAGACAAGAGACCCAGCACATTAATGGTAATACTGAACACTTAAGAGACAGATTCAGATTGGTTACCAAGCCTGCAGGAACTTGGCTATGCAGTTAAGGACAGTGCCATATGTAGCTGGGATGTATTGTGACTCTGGAAAATCTAGCCCTACCTGCATGACCTGAGTGGTGGTAAAGCTACTGGCCAGCATGCTAAGTTCTGAGAGACGTTATGGAAGATAAACTATTGATGACTAATACTGGCATCAGATTCCAAGAATATTCATAATCCTTGTTACACTGGATGGAGTGGTTATTTGGAAACACCATGTGAACTTTGACTTAGCTCAAGAAAAGCAGAAGGAAAGAAAAATTATCATCTCCAAACAAATTCCCAAACACTTAGAAGTTCCATGGTGAATGGAACTTCTAAGTGAAGTGAATGGTGAATACATTCAGCAATTTAGTTGCTCCTAAGCAGCAAGGCACTGAGTTGAAGGGAGATAGGAGTTGATTTAAAGCTAATTTGTTTCAGAATATTGCAAAATTGCTTTGAACTGACTGCAGTAATTTCTGTGAAGTGATATTAAAATGACCAAGTTTTATGTGGCAAGTCCCCAACAAGTTCAGCAAACATCCACTGTTTAATAACACATCTTCATCCATATTAAGGTCCTTTAATTTGTTTGGAAGGTATGGTTTCTTTTGTTCTGCAAGATACCTAAAGCAATGCCTGAGATACGCAGCAGAATTCCTCCTTCACTTTGCAGTTCCCATGAGTTTCTGAAAGGTTGGATAGCGTTAGAAATTATAGAGCATAAACACAGAGAAGCTGTTAAGTAAAGTATACCATATTAGTTATGGCAACTTGACTGCCCATTAAAAACATCCCAACTTTAAACTTTAAATAACTTTAAGTACTTTAAGTAACTTTAAGTAACTTTAAACCCTCAATGAACTGAAATTTACTATCCGCAAATTGACTATATTCTTCCATCATTATTACCCAGGTCTAGTTCTGTGTCAGCAACATTTACATAACCAAATTAGAAGCCTCCTCGGACACACAGATAATGGAGTTAAAAGTTCATCCTTTACTTGCATGAGGAAAACTCATTCCTCAGCCTCTCGCAGACTTAACTTACCTGGAGGGCAGCAGGAACAGACAAAAATGGAGCATGCTAAAAAAGGCCCAGCCAAGCAGCTTACTGAAATGCTCTGCATGGGTCTAGGAGTCCAGAGGAAAGTGAGAAGCATCACAGTTATTCAGCTTGCTCAAAATTAACAATTGTACCCTATGATTCTAAATACTACTTCACAAAAATTGGTATCCTAAAGGTTTTTAAAAGTTAGGGGAACTGAGACACAGAAGGGTGAAGGAAATTGCTTAGGGTCACACAGCCAGAAGATATGGGGAATGGAACTTGAATCACATATTCAAAGTAAAATTTAACTCTAGGAGTATAGGGGTGCAGGGAGGGCTGGAGGAGAGTAATTTCTTTCCCAATTTTAAATCCTTACTCTGCTTCTCACTTTCAGTAACTATAAATGTCCTCATATACAAATGACAAACTATGTCCAGCAGGCTACACTGTAACAAATGTGTACAACAGATCTGCTTTCTGAGTTATGAATCAGCTCATCACTTCTCCAAAATGGCAAATGGCTCTCACACCCACCTACAGCTAGAGTAAAAATATTTTGACACAGAAGAAGAAACAGAGTAACTATAAAAAACCCAAACAACCCCACACCAAAAAAAGTAGAACAACTTGAACAGAATACAGTGTTAGAGAAAAGCAGCTAGAAAGAGGACCACTGTGAAAATCGCCATATCAGATGTTTTCCCTGTCAAGCTGAAACAGCCTGGATCTTAAAAGCACTTATGGGGCCCTCAACAATTCAATCACCAGTCTAACTCAGCTCTGAAACAAACGTCGCTATTTTAAATTAAAACTAATTTCAGGCCTCAGATAATGTTTGAATACTACCGTCATCTGTTGTCATGCAGATTTTCAAACAGATTTGATTTAAATTGTATTCATTAGGACACCATCTGAACTAAATATTACTTTTTCTTTTCCTCCCAGTCAAAATGGTGACAGGCTAAAACACTTCACCTAATTGCTCTTCCTCACTGAGATGCATGTTTGCACAGGCATGCCAACAGAGGAAACAAAAACTCAAAAGCTGGGATCTTTCCACAGCTTATCTAATCTCTACTAAAAACTGCAACTAGAAACTTCACCTTTTTCCAGAGTTCACTATCTTGCTTATTTTGCTTGGTGATAATTATTTTGGTTTGGAGTGGGTTGGGTTTTGGTTTGGTTTGATTTGGGGGTTTTGTTTGGAGTTTTTGTTTTGTTTTGTTTTTTGGAGGGTGAGGGGAGCAGGGCATTGCTTGGGGTTTCTGCTTTGGTTTTGGTTCATTTGTTGGTTTTGAGTAGTTTTACTCTCACAGGACTGTACCACAACTGTCACCACATTGCTGCCTTATGTCATTAGAGTCTAAATACAACAGAAGTAAATAATGCTATAATGTCAAGAGACAAGTATTCCAGGGTCACTCACCATCTCTCCCTTTCATTATTCCCTCTGTGAGAAAATGGGGAGTATTAGATAATGCAGCCCAGAGCAGGACAACAAAAAAGAGGGAATTTGAACCTGTTTCCTGTTCTAAGCTGTCTGTAGGTTGCACGTTTATTCTTATTTTAGGGATAAGCTGCACAACCTTCTTAAACCTCAGAGACTAACTTTCAGTTATGTGCAAGGACAAAGTCTCTTTGGATTCAACTGTCTGTCCCGTAGGTTCAGTTAAACATTATAGATTTGTACTTCAAACTAAACAATGCACTACAGTTTATGTCCCGTGGACATGCTTCCCCTTCCTTTAGTCTGGGACTTCAGGAAGAGCGACATGTATGGCTGCTGCGCTTTATGTTCACTATATGTTCACTAATAAACACATAACCTTTTTTTTTTTTTTTTTTTAATTTACAGGGTAAAAAAATAATTTCTTCTGCTCAAATATTAAACTAGGTAAATAACTAATGCATAAAGATACTCTTTAGGAGCAACAATCTTTATTTATTATTGTAATATGAAAGTATCAGTGAAAAATTTGCGGGTTTTGACTTTTTGCTTGAGCAGCAAGTTTTTGTCTCTTCTCGTCTTATGTTTTATTGAAAGGAAAATGCATCCCATATATTGTAGAATTTACTTTGAAAATGACTATTAAATATCTGAATTTGTCATTTTTACTCCATTATACTTAGATAAATTATAATTTCTGTTTATAATTATGACATTAATAGATATGCATTATTCCTAACAGATTTTTTGGTAGTAGTTTAAATACAAACAATTTAACAAATTAATCACATTGAGGATCTTCTTGACTATACTTTTTCTTAGCTCTTCCTGAAACACAGATCAGAGATTTAATCATCTTGCCATATGTTCCCTCCCATAAAATGAATTTAACATTAAGCAACCCTAAAATCTAACCAGATGTGTATTATGAATGCTTTGTTGTATGAGGACTTCTATCGATGTGGAGCAATCGAAAGTAGACTCATCACCACTTGTGAAGTTTTGGTGACTTATTCCGGTCACTTCAGAATTACCTTTTTAGGACTGTATGAATTTCTCATTTCAGAAGTGAAATTTCTTCTTAAAATTTATGGTTTGTAGAATTTCCACATTAGCGCCAGCAAGATCTTCCAATACATTTTGGGAAAATAATTATTCTGATCCTTTTCTCTACTAAAACAACGTTAAACCTACCCTACAAAGACATATGCCCTGATGCTTAGATTAGCTTTCTTGACAATTAAGTTGCCATCTGTAGAAGCAAAAATGAATATTTTATTTCATCTGCAGAGCTATATTGGCTATTTTGCAATTTCCATATGTTTGCACACAAATATTCTTGAAGGCAAATTAAATCAACTAACATTTGTAGTTGCCCAAACTCTTTGCAAAACATACTATGTGCTCAGTGTAAATCATTATCCTTGCCACACAATTAAATACTATAAGCTTCTTTAACCGTCAGCTCAGACTTTCCTAATCTCTAAAAGAAAGGCAATGCCAGATGGCCAAGAACAACTACTAAGAATCAGAAGGACACAAAGAAATATCTGAAGATCTCTGCAACATGCTAGAGGATCACATTCTGTTTCAACCTACTGCTGGTCCCCACTTAGATCAATTTGTTTTGCAGAGCTTACATGTGATCCTTCCAAATTAACTAATACATATGCTACTAATTTTCAAAAACTGCATTTTGTTGTCATAAAACTAATTCGCCAACACTGAATTCTTGCTGGGCAGGACCAATGCACCACATCTTTAACACAGTTACAATAGTGACAGTATGTTTGCTGCATAACAAGAGAATCTCCTACTCACTGCAATTCTCCATCACCTTCCAGCATATATGTGTGTGTATATATATGTAAATGTATATATTTTTAAATATAAAAAATATACATGTTTTTTAAAAGGTGCATAACACATAATATACATATATAATTGGTCTTCAAATACACAAAAGCTGGCTGTCAAGCTGAAGGACTAGCAGAGCTCACTGGCCCATGAGGGAGCCTTTTCCTCTGTGAAAAGAAGCAAACAATGAAAGAATATTCCTCTTTTTCTATAGAAGATCATCCTTCTGTAGGTCAGCACTCAGAATTGCTCAACATAATAGTGCCCAGCACTCTGGGATGTCAAAGGATACCACTGATTTTCAGAGGAAACATCTCAGAAATATCATTTTACCATAACAGAACGTGACAGGAAGCATGACAGGGGCTTTCTGCTACCACTGTCTCAGAACAACGTAGCTTTGTGGCAAGCAAACTGGTCAGCCAGTTTGCATGTTGCAGCTGTACAGCTGCTAGATTGGCACCTGTTTAAACAATCCATCAGTTCCATCCCTTTTTCCAGTTTCTTAAATCAGTATTGCTTCCTGTACAAAACCCAAACAGAACACTTCATGCCTTTATCAGAAGGTAACCACATGGAAGTGGTTACTTCGAAAGACCGTGAGTCTCATTCTTCTTTGGCTTACAGGTTCAGAAAATTTCATGCTTAAAAAGGAATCTTCTCTTTTTAAAAATAAATTACCATGCACTGCAAAAGATGGTCATTACTGCTCAACAGCAGGCCACAACTTCAAGTTTTTGGACTTCAGTTTCTTAACAGAAACTCAGGAAGAAGCAATGAGAAGAGGCAAACCTTATAATGAAAAAAAAAACCCAAACAAAAAACCCAGGTTCAGAAGAAAGACAGTACAGAAATAGCAGGGAGTGCTTCAGGACAGGGTAGGAGAAGAGGGCACTGGCAAAGCTGTGCGGGGGCCCTGGGCTGCACTAGCAGTTCAGGGGAGGAGTAAGAGAGAAAGAAAGTGCACAGTGCCAATAAACAACACATGCAGAGCCAAACATCCAAAACTTGTCAGACTAGCGCAGCAGAACTTCTGTATACTCCAGGTACAGTCAGAGGCAGACAACTACAGAACACCTGCCTGTTGTATGTTCCATTCTAGTTTGCTCTTCCATTAACAAAAAGATTATAATGTTATTTATTTGAATGGCTCAAGGCTATAAAATAGCCTGTTTAAAAAAGAAAAACCAACAACAACAAAAAAAAAACCCAACAAAAAAAACCCCACATCAACAAAAAAACAAGCAAGATTGCAGCCCTCTGGAAGAATGTGTAGGAACATCAAGACTGGGTTGCAAAACTGACTGTAAGCCAGCTAAAGTGAAGAAAGTGGGACTTCTGCGGAATTTAAACCAGGTTGGCAGATCAAATTTCTGTTGCAAACCACTTAGAAAAGTATATAACATCTTGCATCTAGCATGTTTCTGTAATCTGTACATGTTTCTGTAACTCACCACTGCAGAGTATCACTTTCTTTTTACACAGCCTGTTCGTACAAAAAGAATTTTTAGAATATTAGACAGAGATATGGCGGCAATATTTTACAACAGGAAGAAAAGCAGCACAAGCCTCACTACAAAAGGCGTGGTGCAGAGGGTATAAAGGGGATTAAGAGCTGAAGAAGCACAGTATCCTAGAGAACTCTTCCAGATGGTAGGCTAGATTTAACATAAGCAGCAATGTATTTGTATAGAAGGTAAGAGCTGAAGAGAAAAGAGATCAACATGTAGACGAAGTATAAAATACATCTGCGTGTTCAAGAAATAGGAAAATGGACTCAAAGAGCCAAGAAAATTGCTTCTTGGGAAGGAGATAAAAACAATTAAGTTACTGCATCTAAGGAGATGAGGGGTAAGACATAGCAAATGAATGGTGATGGCCATGAGTAATGATAACAGAAAAAAGGCCATGAGTAATGATAACAGAAAAAAGTTGTTCCAAAACACATAGCATATGAAAAAAATACATCCGAGGCGTCAAAGTAATGTATGGTCAGTCAGTTTGACATAAAGATGGTAGGTAATAAATGATTTATTCCAGAAATAATTACAGTAACTTTCTTGTACGGTTTCTGTACAGAAAAGGAAAATAAAAAAAATCCAAGTGAACTTTGATCAGATGCTCTTTAGTGGTCAGGCCTATGTTTATATGTAAGACTCATACAAGTTTAGTCACTATAGCAGTTCAGCCTATTACTGATAAAAGCTCACTGTTGCATGAGTAGTTCAACATGTACCAAATCTCCCATTAAGTCTTGCTCTTAAAGATTATTTTGGTAAGTGGGTCAAGATAAACAAAGAAGCTGTGAGTAAGACTCCTGATCTGAATAATGTCATCTCTACACCAGAGGTAGGTATCTGCAGTAAACTGTTGATTTTTACAAAATTAATTCAGGGATGGCACTTTCATTTCTGAAGCACAGTGTATATGTCTGGATCACAACCATAAATTGTGTACCCAAGCTTTGCAATCATTTGGAAAGCAGTGACCTTCGATTTCAAATTAAGCCAACCATTTCATGTTGGGATATATTATGCACACTCATTTCGATTCATCTGTTATTACCTAAAACATACTGTTCACTCAATGAGGCCTAGCTGCAGATGACCTAACTTGTCCTCCCTCCCTTGTATGTGACAATACTTTCCTCAAAGTAGCCATTACACTTTCAACTTGCTTGCTGAGCATTGCTACAACTACTTGTCTAATGGAGGAAAATTGATTTTGGTCTTTCAGAGCAAGTGCAAGTCTCCAACTTCACACACCAATGTGGACAACTGCAGGTGAAACTGAATCTAGATTAATTCACCATTCCAGTCATTTCTTACTTAGGCTGATACCTTAAGAGGTCAGAGCAGACATACTTTGTTGTTTTTAATTGGAGAAATTGGATAGAAGTTCCTTCAAATGAAAAAGCAGTTTGTCAAATGAAATTCACAAAAAGCAAATGAGAATTATGGTGACAATGAGAATGTAGTTCCATTTTAAGTTAACCAGCAGCTTAATGCAACACAAGGTGTTACAATAGAATGCAAAAATCCTGCCACTGCAGGATTTTAATGCTACAAAAATCTTCCTTTTCCTTAAAGGACAACAATTTTGCCCTTTCTTAGATAACCCTGTTCAAAACACATATTAGATCACCAAGTCCGAGGACCTAGCAGTCAAAATACAGTAATCAGGTAGTAATAAGGCTATGGAGCAGCATGTATGTTTTCCCAGGAGACACTGGTTTAACACTGAAAATATCCCCAGCAGGTCAGAGAGGGAGGGGGGAACTTACTGTACCTGCTCCAAAGATAACGCTGCTCGCATAATGCAGCAGTACAGGATACACCAACAAATGAAGGTAACAAAAAAAGCAGTACTCACCCAAAATATTAAATTGAAAAGGAACATCATGTATTTCAAACAACACAGGCAGCCTCTTGCCATGTTGCACTTCTTAAATTCTAAAAGGAAAACAAAGGATAGATCCAGGTAAAAGACCACGTATTTGCTGCCCTTGGGTGCACTGTATTTGTCACTTTTTATGCCAGTCCCAATGCCGGTGCCAGTTCCAACTCCAGTGTGGCTCTGTGTGCGTGATCCAGTTGTACCATAGAAAGCTCCAGCACTAAAACCTCGGCCAAACTGCCTCCCTGAGGTAGAAGGTTTAGCAAAATCTGAGTCTTTGCTATCCAAAGATGGACTCCGGTGAATTGAAGAATCCTCACTACTTGACTTCTCCATGATCTCTCTTTCCACAGTTATCAGATTTAATGTATAGCATCTCTCTGCATTAAATGCAGCACCTTGTAAAAGACACAGTGTGGTAAGAACTGTGTTTTGCTTCTCTTTCTCTTCTTATATAAATCAAATAATCACTGCAGAATTTATTTACTGCATTGTTGCTGGGTTTGTTTTTTACAGCAATATAGGCTGTAATTTATCTGTAGCATGGATTTATACATTACTATCCCATGCAAGAGTATACTCATTATTTATCTTGATGAATCAGTTACGCAGAACTTTGATCTTTATTCAAAGGAGCCATAAGCTCTTTCTGTCCCTCTAATCTATAGGCAGCAGATGGTCCTTGCATCCAATTCCAAAAAGCTTCTGCAGTACACCTGGAAGGCTGTCCTTGAGCCAGAGCACTTTCCTTGCCCTCGGCTTCCGTCTGTGTCTCTCCCACTCTCTCTCACACACTGTCCTTTCTCTTTTCATCCATCTGCAATATCTCATTCAGTAACCAGCCATCAGAGTGCACTCTGTTTCACTGCTGTTGCCGTGAAATCATCAACAACTGCAACCACTGAGCATTTCCCACAGAAATCCCTGACTATCAAATAATAAATGCTCCCTCCTGCTCGCCCCTCCTCTCTGCTTTTCATTGGGCCAGCTAGCAGAAGTCTTCTCTTTCACGGCACGCCTCCATGACATAGTATCTTTAATAGGATTTGAATTATTCCTGACTATAGAAGTGCACAGCAGAAAATCTCTTTAAATGTCAAATACTGCTTAGCTGTTTATGAGCCAGAACTGTGAGGCAGTGACACCTTTAATGCAACAAAATCCTGGAAAAGTATAGATTAGATAGGCAAGTGGTAGCCTCTTCCTGCTCATTAAATTAACAGTGACTTACTTTTTTTCTGGCTTAGACAAATGCCACGGGACAAGGAACTGGAACAGACCAGCATCCAGCATACACTGAATAGGCATGTGTCTCAGTTATACATGCGCATAATGTCACACCATTGCCCACGATATAATTAACCATAACCAGAAATGCAGAGCTGTTGTTACTCACAGGGTCATCAGTCAGCTCTTAAAACTCTTAAACGTAAGGGTAGTTGAACCTGCAGCTATTTATACTCTGTTTAACTGGTATGTCAGAAATGGTTCTTGTGTATAGCAATAAGACATCTTATATTGCAGCTAGCCTGTGAACTAGAAACACTGACCCAAATACCACATTTATTTTCCAGAGAGGAGCACAACATGCCTGCTAGAAGTCTGAAACAGTGAGGGGCATGACCATGCACATGTGTGTCTGTGCACATGCATGCGAGTGCCCGAAAGGAAGGAAGAGAAATACTTCAGGTCATGCCTGGTGCTTCCAAATTTATCATTCTGTCATAAGTGTAAAAGTAGACACGCTGATGATACAAAGCGATACAGCAGATTTAAAATGCAGGTTATTATTTTCCTTTTGCAAAAAAACCAACCAACCAAACAAACAAACAAAAAACATATTAGGAGGCCACTACTGAAAAAATACAGCTACCAGGAAAACAAAAATTACGCACAACTTTCAACTGACGCTATGTTTGGTCGAGGACTAGCATCCAATCATAAAAATCCTCCAGAGTACCAGAGAGTACCATGGGGCTGCACAGTCTCCCTGGGAGATTGGACAGGACATTACAAAATATTTTTATCCCATCCTCTGGCAAATCTCTATATAATCAGGCATTACAGCTTGTTCTTTTTCTTTGCATTTTGCTCTTGCTTTATCACTCTTTTCCCTGCTCCCTCATTTAACTTTCTTTGGGTTTGCTCTGTGGGAGGTAAGGCCTATTGTGGCTGACTGGGCCATTGTTTGAGAGATAGATAGATAGATAGATAGATAGATAGATAGATAGATAGATAATGTATATATTTATTACCTGTTGTATTTAGTCTACTTTTGTAAATAATAATTTAATTTAACTTCCAAATTCTGTGCAAGGATTGTTATTTACTCCCTTTTGGGATAAATCCCACATTCTGTCTCATGCAAAACCAGCACACCCTTTCACATATGCACTATAACATATTGTTAATTACTTCACAGAATCACAGAATGTCAGGGGCTGGAAGGGACCTCAAAAGCTCATCCAGTCCAACCCCCCTGCCAGAGCAGGATCACCTAGACCAGATCACACAGGAACACATCCAGGCAGTTCTTGAATATCTCGAGAGAGGGAGACTGCACAACACCCCTGGGAAGCCTCTTCCAGTGTTCTGTCACTCTCATTGTGAAAAAATTCCTCCTCACAGTTACATAAAACTTTCTATGCCCCAACTTCCACCGATTGCCACTTGTCCTGTTATCAGGCATCATCAAGAGGAGTCTGACTCTATCCTCCTGGCACTCACTCTACATATTGATAAACATTGATGAGGTCACCTCTCAGTCTCCTCCAAGCAGCAGGGCCTTAGCTCCCTCAGTCTCTCCTTGAAAGAGAGCTGTTCCATTCCCTTCATCATCTTTGTGCCTCTGTGCTGGACACTCTCAAGTAGTTCAATGCCCTTCTTGAACTGGGCAAGAGGGGGCAAAACTGGACACAGTACTCCAGATGTGGCCTCACCAGGGCACAGTAGAGGGGCAGGAGAACCTTTCTCAACCTACTAACCACAGCCCTTCTAAAACCTTCCAGAATGGCATTGGCCCTCCTGGCCACAAGACCACATTGCTGGCTCATGGTCAACCTCCCATCCACTAGGACCCCCAGATCCTTTTTCCCTTCACTGCCTTCCAACAGGTCAGTCCCCAACCTATCCTGATCCCTGGGGTTGTTCTTCCCCAGGTGCCAGACTCTACACTTGCCCTTGTTGAATTTCGTTCAGTTTCTTCCTGCCCACCCCTCCAGCCTGTCCAAGTTTGGCTGAATGGCAGCACAGCCTTCTGGTGTGGCAGCCACTCCTCCCAAACTCTGCAAACTTCCAAAAACTCTGCAAACTTGCTGACAGTGCACTCTGTGCCCTCATCCATGTCACTGATGAATATATTGAACAGAACTGGTCCCAGTACTGACCCCTGTGGGACCCCACTAGTCACAGGCCTCCAACTAGACTCCATCCCATTGACCACAACTCTCTGGCTTCTTTCCTTCAGCCAATTCCCAATCCACTTCACTACCTGATCACCCAGACCACACTGCCTCAGTTTAGCTGCAAGGATGCTGTGGGAGACAGTGTCAAATGCTTTACTGAAATCAAGATAAACCACATCCACTGCTCTACCATCACCTACCATTCACCGTATATCTTTGAGAAGAGATAATGTAACATAAATTTAATCTTAGAGATTTATGCCCCAAAATGCATTAAAATTCTGTAATTTTAATCTAACTATGTCACCACCAACACCCAAAAGCAGTGCTGTATCTTTCTTGACAGACTTTTTCTGAAAAAAGATCCCTCCAACATAAAGTGCATCACACCATGAAATACTCAGAATTTGTACATGGAATATCTTGTCTCACATCCCTTCTGCTCTAAAATAATATTTGAACAACAGGCAGGCCCAAGCCTATATCGATGGTATTTATTCACTTCAATTTAATTTCAAGTTATTTCAGAACTACCTGCATCAGTTTTTGGGTTTAGACCTTAAATTTTCAGTTTTCTATTTTTGCTTTCAAATGCTACAAAAGATCAGTTTTCTTTTCCATTACCTGTAATGCACCTCTCATTAAGGGCTCTCCATGACTGATCCACATCACAATTTATACATCTGAACAAACACCCAAAGACACACTTACAGCCAATACATGACTTCAAATTCAAAATCCAAGCTTGAGCAAGGTTTGGAATGCCTCTAAGAGATGGAAATTCCACAACCACTCTGGGCAGCGTATTCAGTGCTCTGCCATCCTCATGTTTACATGGAACCTCTTGTATTCACCCAGCTGTGTTTTGACTACCCACTGCACTTAACTTTGCCTCTGAGATTTCAGTGGTAGGTGTTGCTGCAAGGCCACTGAAGAGCACCTTAGAGTGGTCCTACTTGACAGTGTAACCTCAGCTGGGGAACAAACACATTCCGTTTCATTATAGACCTCAGAAAAACATTCAAAAGCTCACTCTGCACTTCATTAATCTTCAATTAATGAATCACAGAACTGTGTTGCTGAGAGATGTCTCCACATCAAAAAAAAAAAAAATAGAATAGCAACTTGGAAGGGACCTCAAGGATCATCTGGTCCAACCTTTCCAGGTAATAGTACAGTTGGCCCAGCACCATGTCAAGCTGAGTGTAAAACTGCCAATGCAGGAGAATCCACTATTTCCCCTACGAGATTATTCCAATGTCTAACTGTTGTCATGGTGAAAAATTTTCTTCTGGAAATCATCTCAATCCTCCACACAAATGCCTGGGACAAGGCAATGAACATCAGTCTATTGCATCTAAATGGCTCAGCCAAGTATTAAGGATAATAAGTTAGGCAACTTTCAGACACAATGTATGAAAATGGATGTCACAATGGGTGTAACAGAAAAGCAAAAAGTAACAGTATTAGTAAAAAGCCCAAACAACACAGACTGGTTCTCCTACTGCAACTGATTCACTTGGTTCTCTCCTGGGAACAGTCCACTATAGTCCTCAGAAGAGAGACTGACACATTCACAGGCTGCATCACGTTGGAAGGGACCTTCAAAGGTTGTCTTGTTCAGCACCTCCAACAGCTTCAGTTAGTATTCGAAGTCACAAAATATTTACTATTTTTTCCTCAGTACTCAGTTTTATCTTACCAGAACTTTAGTGATAATTATGTTTATCTACAGTGCTCCTGAACCCCTCTGTTTCTGCCTGCTTCAGCTGTCTTTGCACAACTGACCTGTGGGACCATGCTACAAAGCAGAGAAAAAGTTGACCAAGTTTATACATGCATTTATAAACATTACTTACAAAGACACAATGCAGACATTAAATGTATTTCAGCAATATATAAATATTATGCTTACTTTTCCCTTTGTAAAAATGGAGGCATTCCAAATCTGTTCCTGTGTGATTTATTCTAGGTGATCCTGAGGTGATCTAGCAGGGAGGTTGGACTAGACGAGTTTTGAAACCTGCCTGTGTTTTTCATAACCAAACAACCCAGGTCATATTTTACCTTTGACACACTTTGATTTTCTAACAGGATAAATCTTCCATTAGAAACAGACAGAACTACTTCTCCATAGCTTCAATTATGGAGCCTCCAATTACTGATCATAGTGTTCCACATTAATTAGACCATATATGAACAGCTCATTTGTTATAAATGATAAAAAGAATCACTACCAAACATTTAGAGACAAAGTGAAATGCATACCTACTTTCCCTACTACTGTTAACAGCAGCTCTTTTTAACACTCTCAGAAAACAACCACTTCTTTGAACACTTGTTGGACAAAAAAATGGAAGGGAAGACTGGATTCATTAAGAAACAAACTTACTTACAGTTTGTACCTGCAACTTTAACAGTAAATTATTCTCTTTTAATATTTTGTGAGGGAGGACAGAGACAAGCTTGTACTCTTCTCTCTTCACCTAAGCAATAGCAGTTGCTTAAATAAGTAAATTTCAAATAGAATGAATATCATAGAGTTATGTTGTTGTGTGATACAGAGCACTCTTTGCATAGCTTTACTTATTTAGCATGAGTAGCTCCATTTGCTGAAGCCTGAGGGTGTAAGCTGAACATTTCCACTAGGATTTACTGAACTGTACCTATTTAGTCAAAACAGGGCCTCCAGAACTAGTGTAAAACAAAAGATAAGGAGGCTCCAATACTACAACCACCAACAGCAGCAGCAACTAGTCAAGGCAGTGGACTCAAGTAAGTAGTCAGAAGACATTGTAGCATCTCAGGCCAGAGCCACCACTGGACCAAAGGGCATGTGGAAGGCAGGTGAAGATCACATACAAGTGGGATACACAGTCTGTAAGGGTATAAATGCTTTGCTCAAGTCCTTCTCTGGAGACACCCAGCTTGAGCTGAGCCTGCTGCTGAAACATGCTAGTAAATTATTTATTTTTATGAGATTCGATGCCTGAGACTCTGCTTCAGGAAGTCCAGGGTTCGAGACCATGCACGTTTAACACCCTGTAGCAGGACCAAGAACATCCAACAGGCATGAAAGAAGACAAAAAACATGAGAATGATGTGAATATTCATTTTTAGAAGGCAGCATGCATCTCTGAAATCTGTTCAGTTATGCTGTGAACATTTATAGGCACACTCCTTTCACATCTAAGTGAATTGTTTCATTGCTACAATATTCCATTTGTGGCATTTAAGCATAAACGGGTGTGATTCTATGAATGGGGACATTTAAAACCAATGTCAGGGCTGGCAGAGAACCAGATGTCTACAATGGGCAGCAAGCAAACAATTATTTTAAGCTTTCTCATTAACTCTTCATCAGCCAGTATAAGATATCACTGAGAGTGACAGGCTGACTGACATACTGGAGAGCCATCACCTCAGCAATGTGTGACTTATCAAAAGGCTGTTTACCAGCAGCCTTTGAAAGCAAAATATGATACCAGGTTTCTCCTTCAAGTGAAAGTGACCTGAAGATTTTGTAAAGGAGTCTGAGTACCATATGAACTAAGTACCTGCCTAGAGCCAGTGGCCTCACAGCTGAAAGTCGTCAGCAGAGTATGCTGAGTTCCCCTCTTCTTGGGCCCCCAAAATGACTCAGGGAAGAAATATTTAGAAAGGAGGGCAGGACCTAGTCTCTAAAGCCTACTCCCAGCTCTCCCTGAGGACTACCAGCTGTGGTAACAAACTATATTGCCTAACAATCTCCCATATGTGCTTCCTTTTGTCTTTAAAGGGAGATATTCCTGAAATAAAAAACATTATTTGAATAATTTAAAATAACTTGCACATAACTGATCAAACCACTGCATACAGCATCCTGTATGTTGTGTGACGACACCATAGGTCAACTTCAACATTAAAATTAAATTAAACAAATACACTTTAAAATACGACATACCTGTATCATGTCATGCAATTACTGCATTTTGCTTTGCCAGCAACAACAAAGTCAATTGTAAATCCCAAGAGTAGTCAGATACCTTAGCCACCTTGCTCACCTCACAATAGAGAGGCTAAATAATTCTCATCTATTTTGCATAAGATACAAGAATGGGTGTAAAAATGAAACCAAGGTAAAACTCTTACTATAAACCAGCAGGTTTATGTAACAGTGCTGCTATCCATGAGCTTTGTGTGAACAGTGTCAGCTCTTATTACAAGGGTATGAGAGATTTAAAATGACAAAGAAGGAAAGGGGGGGAGGGGGAAAGTCAGTTTGACATGACCTTGTCTGTCAAACCACAAAAAAAACATGCAGCGGCTAAATTACCTGATTTACAGTAGGAGCTACTGAATTTTTTAGAGTTTATTAATTAATGTGTTTTTGTAAAGGCAGAAGGATAACAGCAAACCATAGTTTTATGACCTTAATTCACATCCAGGAGGACTCGCTTGGTGCGAATGCCATGTGTTATCTGGAATAAGAGGCATCGGGAGCCTATGCTGGCATCTAAAGAACGGATGCAAGCCTGTTTGACTCCTCAAAAGCCAAGCCTACCTCTTAGCCTCACCTCCATGCCTGAGAAGATCATGGAACAGAACCTCCTAGATGCCGTGCTAAGGCACACAGAGCACAGGGAGGTGATTCAAGACAGCCAGCATGGCTTCACTGGGGACAAATCCTGCCTGCCTAACCTAGTGGATTTCTATGACACAGCGACGATGTCAGTAGGTAAGGGACGACCTATGGATGTGATCTCTGGACTTGTGCAAGGCCTTTAACACGGTGCCCCACAACATCCTGCTGGCCAAGTTGGAGAGATGTGGATTTGATGGGTAGACTCTTCACTGGATAAGGAATTGGCTGGATGGTCACATCCAGAGGGTAGTGCTGAATGGCTGGAAGTCCAGATGGAGAGCAGTGACCAGTGGTGTCCCTCAGGGGTCACGCTGGGACTTGCGCTGTTTAACGTTTTTCTCAATGACATCGGAAGTGAGACCAGGTGCACCATCAGCAGTTTGCGGGTGACAGCCAAGCTGAGTGGTGCTGTGGATATGCCAGGGGGACAGGAGGTCATCCAGAGGGACCTGGACAAGCTGGAGAGGTGGGCCCAGGTGAACCTCATGAGGTTCAACAAGAGCAAGTGCAGGGTTCTGCACCTGGGCCGGAGCAATCCTTGCTATCAATACAGCCTGGGGGATGAGGTGATAGAAAGCAGCCCTGTGGAAAAGGCCTTGGTGGTGCTGATGGACGAGAAGCTGGACACGAGCAGACAGTGTGTGCTTGCAGCCCAGAAGGCCAATTGCATCCTGGGCTGCATCAAAAGAAGCGTTGCCAGCAGACCCAGAGAGGGGATTCTGCCACTTTGCTCTGGTGAGTCCTCACCTGGAGTACTGCGTCCAAGTCTTGAGCTCTCAATACAGGAAGGACTTGAACCTGATGACGCAGGTCCAGAGGAGGGCCATGAAAATGATCAGGGGGTTGAAGCACCTCTGCTATGGAGACAGGCAGAGGGAGCTGGGGTTGTTCAGCCTGGAAAAGAGAAGGCTCCAGAGAGACCTAACAGCAGCCTTCCAGTACCTGAAGGGAACCTACAAGAAGGATGGAGAGAGACGGTTCACAAAGAGCTGTGGTGATAGCACAAGGGGTAATGGCTTCAAACTAGAAAAGAGCAGATTTAGATTGGATGTTAGGAACAGGTTCTCCATTATGTGGGTGGTGGAATGCTGGAACAGGTTGTCCAGGGAGGTGGTTGGGGCCCCATCCCTAGAAGTATTCTAGGTGAGGCTCGATGGGTCTCTGGGCAGCCTGGTCTAGTTGAGGATATCCTTGTTGACTGCAGAGGGGGTTGGACTAGAAGACCTTTGAAGGTCCCTTCCAGCCTAGACCATTCTATGATTCTATGGAATTTTCAGTATGATTAAAAGTCCTTTGCATGGTGTGCAAGGAGAATTGATATTAAAGTTTGCCACTACAGAAGGCCTGCAAAAGTGAGATAGAGAAACTATAGTTGGATTCATTATTATAGCAATGGGGAAGTGATTATTTCTGTTTGCTGTGGCTCAGTACTTGTGAGACCACATCAGGAATGCTGGGCCTGGTGCTGGGCCACTTAGTACAAGGGAGATGCTGACAAGCAAATCCAGTCAAGGGCCACAAGTTGATCTTTAATGATTTGGAGCACATACTCTTTACAAGGCCTAAGTGGCTGGATTAGCTTGAGGAACAGGATGACTTATGTATGGGGGTGGTAGAAAGGACATAGTCAGGTTTCTTCCTGAAATGCAAAAGGACAAGAGGCAGTGGTCACAGTTGGTGGTTGAGTGAGTTCCAAGTGGTGGTGAGGACTGTTGCTGTGGGAAGAGGTTACTCTAAGAGGCTGTAGAATCACCAACCTTTGAAGTTTTCCAAATTCAGCTGGACAAGGTATTAAGTAATATGTGATACAGTTTTGAAATTAGTCCTACTTTGACCATGGAGTTGGACTAGGTAATAGGTCCCTTCCAACCTAAATTACTTCGTGAGTTCAAACAGTGCTTTCTTGTAGCAGAAATTTAGTCTAGTTTTAGAAAGTGATTAAAGGAATATGTGAAAAAAAATTTGATTTTTTTCAGTTCCTTACCCCAGGATTTAAATAGTTTGTTTTAAATAAAACGTTGGGGTTTTTGCAGTGCAACTACTGTGATTATTGTTTTTATGAGATGGTAGCTAAAATGAAATGTCAGTGTGAATAGAGTGGCAACTATAGTGTTGATCTTCAAAAGAAAGGTAAGATTTTCTTAGCAATTACTGTCCTGAAGGTGTAACTGCTGCTGAAATAATGGATCTGGTATTAAAAGAAGATGCAAAACTAAGAGTCTGCAGAGTGACAGAATTGTAAGCAATCATAATATAAGTTCTTAAAAAAAAACCAACCTTGCCAGACAATGTGTTCAAGGTGTTCAAGGCACGTTTGGATGTGGCACTTGGTGCCATGGTCTAGTCTCGAGGTCTGTGGTAATGGATTGGACTTGATGATCTTTGAGGTCTCTTCCAACCTTGCTTATACTGTGATACTGTAATTGCCCTTTTAAAAAAAAAAATTATGTATGTATGTATGTATGTATTTATTTATTTATTTAAAAAGACAGATCCTAAACTAATGGTTTTAGGGAATGAAGAAGGGAAGAGCAAGGTATTTGCTTTCTAGCATAAAGATTCATTGAAATTGATTTGGGTAGGAGGAGTATCAGGTTCATTAAAAGTTGGGTGAAAGGTAGCAAACAAAGCCTGGTAACAACACCACAATGGTTGTGTAGGTTGGGAGTTAGACTGGTGGTGTGAAACATTTTTGTTAATGATGTGACAGAAAGAGAGAGAAGAATACTGCTAGTGAGCTTTGAAAATAAAATGGAAATCCTGAACCTTGGAGTAGAAAAATGAGGGGACACTGGGTTTAGATACAGAAATTGAAAATAAAATGAGATTTAAGTAGGAGAACTGTTAAATCAGGAGCATGTTTGCTATCTGAAGTGCATATCCTAAAGAGAATCAGGGAGTTGCACCAATTTGTGCACCAATTCGTGATGCTGAAAATTCCAGTTACGTTCCTAGAACATCATCTGAGCAGGGTGTTTGGTCTTGTACCTGTCACTGGGCAGGACCACCTTAAACCCCTTACCCACACTATTAGGCTTGGACAACAGAGTACACTGCAGAAATCACTTAGAATGAAATTTGTATTATCTGCAGGAGTCATTACACCTTCTGAGAGCATTTGGGAGCTACTGAGATGACCTGTTGGTAAAATTTCTTGTCTTGAAGAAGACTGTTTGGAAATGATTGCACCCAGAATTGTTCAGGTGAACTGAATGAATGAGCTACATGAAATCTTCTCTTTTGCACAAAAGCAGGTAGTATGTACATTTGCTCTCAGTATGTAAAAGATCACAGTTTGGAGGGGAAAAAAAAAAAGATATAGTGACTGAACCTCACCTTCCCAAGCTGAGAGAATTTTTAAACTCAAATTGGCATAATTTAGGGGTAGTTAAAGATCAGGACAATCCAGAGCCAGGTGTTTTGGGTTGGTGTTTTTTGTTGTTTGCTTTGTTTTAACTGAGAGAAGCATTAGCAGGGTGAAGGTTTAGGTAAAGATGTTTTTTACACTTGTAGGAGTAATTTGGGGCCTAACATGCTGGTTAAATTAGGGATCACAGGTCTTTTGGGGAGGTAGGTTTCAATGAGAATGTAAGCCCATGGAGGGATGCTTATATGAGGCATGTATTAAATGAGGACTGGATCCCAGTTACAAGTCTGTTCTGGATTCTGGAAGACTTGTTAGCTTGCTTGAGATAGAGAAATGAGCATACCTGGCTGGATATTAGTATGAGTTCTGTAGACACACTTGATTGCTTGAACAGTCTAGTACTTGCTGTCTTTAGTTTCATCCTAGTAGTTACCATGTGTTCTGGATGACTTAATGCTGTTACAGGGGAATGTACTTTTTTTGCTTTCTTGCATGGTTTTGAGCATATTGCAGAAAATAAAAGTGGCTGTTAAAAAATTACTCCCAATGTTGCTGAGAGCTGTTAGAGCATCGCCTAAGAACTTCAAGAGTTGTGTGTGGAATGACCAAAATATTTGAATATTTTGGAATCCTTTTTTCAATGATTATATGAGTGCAGCCTTTAAAGTGATTTTCTGTCTCATCTCCTCTTAGTAACACTGCTTTGATTATTGCATTTGTGTTGACTGCTGTTCAGCTGACAACTTCAATCAAACTCCCTCTGATGTCTTTAGTGAAACAGTCTCGAGTTCAGAGGTCTGGCTGTCCTGTAAGACATGTAATTTCTTTTAGCTCCCGCTTGCTATTATGATTCCAGGGACACCTGTGCCTTGTCAAAAGAATCAAGTTCAGTAGTTTGTAGAAAAGAGTAAAATACTTACTTAGTATTTACTTATAGGCATAGAAATAAAAACTCTTTCAATTAATACATGAAGGTTCTGCTGTACAGCCAAGTCATGGCCCCTTTATTGTGAGGGTCCATAAATCTTGCAGAATGCCCTGCACTGAAGGAGAGAGCCTGGGCCATTCTGCACATGCTTGAGATTCATGAAGACAGCTGTCAAACTACTATGAACTTGTGAATATTCACTTCCTGCAGCTGTTCTGATGTGTACCTGAGGCTGCACACTGTTAGAGGTGGAGGTTTGACTGGCCAGCTCCTGTTATGTCTTTTACCATTTAAAAATCTGCCAGAAGTAGAATGAATTAGTTGTGATTTTCTTTTGGACTTCTATGGTCAAGTTCATTACAGACTTCTCATTTTCTTCCCTGCCTTCCACCTCTCCCAAACTCCAAGATCTGCCATGTTCCTCTGACAGGGCTGTGGAGGGTAGGAGGATGGCATGCAGAATGTGAGTGCAGAGTCTTATGCATGCCTATTCCTCAAACAGGCTCCAGGTCAGCCTTGCAGGCTGTTCTGCCTTGCAACTGATACCCCAAACACATGCTTCTGTGTGCTGGCCTGGGTTTCCAGGGTTTGTGTAGCACTGTACTTGCTTGCTTCCTTCCTTCAGATTTGACTGTAGCTAGTAGACAGTCTGGTTGCATAAATCTTATTTCTTTAGAAATCCAGAATGAAAATAAATCCAGAGTGAAAATCTGCATGGCTACCCAAATTAGCCTTGAAAAGATAAATCCTGTCAGATCATGAAAATCTGTTTGATTCTGTAAGGAGTGGAGTGTACAGTACTTTGAAGGTATGTGTATAGGATTCTTTAACTCGATCATCAAATTTGTGGGTTTTAGTCACATAAGTACTGGAAGCTGGGAAGTTCAAAAGATTTTAATTCTTCCAGCAGTTCCTTCAAATAGCTTTTCAGCATTATGGACACTCAACGAACAAACCCATGTTTGTTTTCTTCATTTTCTTCATTACAAGGAGCATTGTTTTTGCTCCTTGTAATACAGCATACTAAAGACACGGGAAAACACTGCAGAGGAGGTGTTTCTATATGCTAATGCTTGCCATGAGAAGAGCTCATTAGATGTGGGTTTGGGAGTTACCTGCCCCCCACACTTTGTAAAATGACCCAGGCTAAAACTCAGTCGGCTGGAAGTTTAGATGAAGCTCTATTTACAGCTCAGCACAATATACAAGCAGATATATACACTATATACAGGAATATTTACAGAAATATACAAGGTAAAGGTAATACAGAAACACAACACCCCTCCCAGAAATCAGAGACCCCAGGAGGGGCTCCCAACCACCCTTCCACCTTCTCCCCACCCCTATACCTTACCCCAAGGTTTTGAGGATCGGCCAGAGGAGGAGTTAGAAGAAAAGTGATTAGTGAAATTAATTTGTCGGAGAGAAGAAGCCAGAAGTTGCAGGATAGCCCCAGACAGTGTATCCCAGAGCCCGTGACAAGCCCGACTGTCTTATCTTTTGTTTTGGGTTCTTTCTTAAG